>MJUU01056497.1:3321-22595 GCA_002080025.1 Modiolus philippinarum
GAAAGTAATTGCAGCCTCGTTTTTATAAATCCTACACGTGCTTGATTCTAAATCTGTTATAGCTCACTTTGCGGCGAAACAGAAAACGTGCATGTCGAGTCAAAATTCTCTAGACAAACTTTTAAAAATTCCCACCCACCTCCCCATGTATATGCTAAATTTATGTTGTAAATTGTAAAAAGAAATTGATACTGCTGTTTGTGTTATTATATTTGACAGGTTTAGCTGGAAAGAAAGGATGGAAAACACATTACTGAAGATGTCAAGTATGAAGATATAAATTACGTGCTAAGTACAGAAATACCAGAAGGAAAGATTAACGAAGGACTCATTAATTTTACAAATGTTATGAAAAGACGATTTTAGTACTTTAATTTTTGTTTGCTAAATTATGTCGCAGCGATATTTACTTTATTATGCCTTATCAGGGTCATATGAATCTTGCCATGGCTTTATTCCTGGGAGATAAATATTTATGAACTGTTATACAAGATTTGGCAGGGTCATATGAATCTTGCCATGGCTTTATTTCTGGGAGATAAATATTTATGAACTGTTATACAAGATTCTGATTACATCTCGCTCGTGCAACAAGTAATCAGAGGAGATGTTTAAATAGACATTACCGTATCTCGCTAGTGTAATAATCATAGGAGTTACGATAAAGTAAATCATATGTTTTGTTGATCGTACTTGTAGAGCCCGTATTGTTTGGCCTACATCAGATGTTTAACTAATTGTTTTGCTATGCTGGCCTTGGTAGTCATCCAGGCAGCTGTTATTGTGTATATAAAAGTAATTACTGGCCTTGGCATTTATCCAGGCAGTTGGAAAGATCATGTAAAACAAAAGATTAATAAAAGAGCTGCGGCCAATTAATTCCGCAATTGTGTTTGTTGTCAAGGCATAAAAGTTGTTATGTGGAGTAGATTACATGTCAAGGACAATGTCTAAAATAATTACAGAAGTAAAAAAATTAAAATGTACATAAATTAATTGAATCGATAAATTTAACCCAGAGCCAACCCTAAATAACAGAAAAAGTACCAGTCCAGTAGAATCAATGTGAATTAGGAGTCAAATATGCAAAACCTTTAAGTTTTGTCTGAGTTCAAATATTTAAAACATGAGATTGAAATAAGAAGATTATTTTAAAATGTTCAAAATCCAGTTGAATGGGTCAAGATACGGTGGTTTTAGATTTTTTTTTTTATTAAAAGATATTTATTTTCATAAATATTATTTCATTGTGTGTTAAGAATGAAAAAATACAATTGCTGTTTAACTCGAATATTATAGGGTTATTGCATGAATATTTTGGATTATTATACCTCCTATAAGAAAGTTCTTTTATAGTAAAACAGTTTTATTTTCGAATAGTTTTCAAAGAAATAGCGTTGACTGCACTATTGCAATAGTTAGCAATGCCGTTGTGAAGACTATTGATTTCTACGTCAATCATCATCAATTATATCACGTGCGGGAGGCGGAGATTTGATTGGACCAGCAAGTTGGTGGTATTTATCCGCGCGATCTTCTGTGCAATTGTTGAAATCAAGTTTCTAAGAGTGTCGTCTGCTACAGCGCTAAATTTTTTTATTTGTATTGGCGGGGGGTGGTGGATATTTTGACAGTATTTTGATTTTATTGGAAAGAAGAAGAAATGAAAAAACTAAGCTTCACGTGTACACACATGTTATTCATTGATGAAAATAAAACAGTGGTATCTTAAAACAGTCATCAGAGCTGAGAAAAGATTACCCTTATACTGTTTTAGTATCGAAATAAAAAAATAAATACTGTCTTGCTTTTTTAAAATTTTTGTTCATATTTTTTATCATTGTTTAAATGTATTGATTAAAAGTATTTGCTGCAGCCATTATGGGTTAAATAGTTTTCAATAAAGTTACTTTGTTTTGACCTCTTGAAATATATTATTTCATTGCTAAAAAATAATTTCCTCCATGTGTTGATGTAAAGGTGTAATGTGTATTGCGATCATTGACAAATGGAAATTGACATCGGAATCAGTTACCAACCTAGTAGTCAGTACTTCGGTGCTGACCCGAAAACCGATTTTATTTAAATTTGCAATATCTAAATTTTACCGAATTTTGTTTAAAACTAAGGAGTATCTCCCTCATGCATAGCTCTGTCCTTAGCTGAATTTTGGCTTTTCTATTTAGACCCTTTTGGTTATTTGTTCTCCATCAGATTTTACACGTTTTGGCAAATGGACTTCCAAATGTTTTGGTTTTATCTGCACTGATGAGACATAAGTTGTCGAAATGCGCATATGCAGAAAATAAATTAACAGTAACTTCGGTATTTTGATATTTATTTACCACAGATACAGTAAACGATTGACAGGATAGCAAACATGTCAAAGAAAAAATTTCACATTCAGCGGCTCAAAATATAGTCAACAGTCAGTATGATAATAATATTAATGTTGTGTTTTACATTGACTATGGAAAATATTAGCCAGGTTGATGGACAATAGTGCACTCCCCTTCGGGTCGTGCACTATTGTCCATCACCCTGGCTACTATTTTCGCATAGTCAATGTAAAACACAACATTATTATATAAATATTGTCCCGAGTAGAATTTTATATTGCAAGAGCTTGCGAGTCCAAAATATATTCAACGAGAGTTATTCAATATTCAATATGCAATATCCCTTTTGTTGTGTAGCAAGCAAAACTGTTTTCAAAGATGGGGATCTTTGAAGGCAAATGCGTCATGAAAATTATGTAATACTGCACTTGTACAATACGGAAATTCATTGCATTCTTACTTTACGTTGCTTTCTTATGGAAATAGTATGTTGCTGTACAATAATATGGCATATCAGAGTTTTAAAAAGTAAATTCAAAATACTTTAGAACATTCAAATGATATCCATTCAAATCTTATAGTATTGTACAAAATACAATGGCTCAACAAACATACATGTAACAGTTTGAACAGAAATCAATCAGCTTTTTTCATGATGTTATTTTCTTGGCAATAAAACTTTTTCAATTCCTGGCATTGTTTGTTCGCTTGGTCTAGATTCTATGCTAATTGCTTTTGTCAAAGGAGTTAAACAGGGGATGACTTCTCTGCCTACTTCTGCAATTTTTCTTAAAGCATCTGAAACTTTGTAAACAGCATATGTTGGTTTATTTCCAAAATCGCTATCTTCGCAAATTCCCACGAGGACAAATGCCGCCATTCCTCTTTCAACATCATCACCGACGCAAATTATACATCCACTGTCCCCTGGCTTGGCGAAATTTTCAGTGTCAATTTCTAAGAGTATAAATGTTTCATTGTTTTCAAAACCTTTGCATTTTCCTGTTTGTAAATATGGAACTGAGGCTCCCCATTTGTATACGCGTTTGTTGAGTATTTCGGAAACATCACCTCTAAAGATATCGCCGTTGATAAAACTGCCCGTTGAGGTTTTCAAACCAAATGTGCAAGTAATTTCTTTATCTGGCAAAACTTGTACCAATGAAAAATCTATCCATTTTTCATTCGGTTTGCTTTCCTCTGAGTTTGGGTGACATGTTAAAACACTAACTCCCAATTTGCTATTATTCTCTGGCAAAAAGGCAGTGGCGTCTTTGTCAATAACGTGAGCACATGTTGTAAAAAAATATGTGCCGTTATTGTCATGTAAAAACATACCTAATGTTCCGTAGTTTTTTGGTCCCTGTCCAGAGTCTTCTGTTTTATTTATTCTACTTCCTTGCTCAATTTTTGAAAACAGAGTAATATTCCTACGGCGAAACAGGACTCTGAATTGCAATTTTGAAGTGTCAAAGTACTTTTCAAGATAATTGAGGACCACTTTTTTGTCATTTTCATTGTTCTCTTTTAAATATATTCCAATAACGCCGTTGATGTAGCCAAATCCAGATACTCGCTTATGTCTGAAAGAAATATATATATACAACAATTAAAATATACCGGGCGTAGTTTAATTTGAGATGCAGTATTTTTATATGAAATTGATTTCATGGATGGTGCTAAGTTAATTCTGAATCTTTCAAATACAAACTATATATTTGCTTTACTATATAAATATTGACGAATTCTCAGGTTATGCAAAGATTGAATTTTCCTATAATCTTGTAAACATTGTAAACAATCAAATACAAATTAAAGTATTTGCAACGGTTTTACACTGAGAGTGCCTTGGTTGTGATTTTTTTTTTGTAGCTGTCTTACGCCATTGTTTTCTGTGTCTTCTAATTTTTGCCGTGTCTGTGGACTTCGATTTTTGTAAATACTCCTTTGTTCCTTCGGTATTCTACTGCCGTTGTTTTTTACGACACAGTGTCAAATTTTTTTGAACAGTCAAATAACTTCAAGAGATTAGAACACCCTTCCAAAACCTTTGGTTTATTTCGTTTATTGATAAAGTGGTATATAACTTTCATGACTTTGGCGTCACTTTACAAAAAATGTTGAAATATCTGCTAAGCCTCTTCTTGAATAATGACAATACTGCAAACGAAAATCAGCAATTTCTATTCACAAATTACACAAACGAAGTGGATTATATTTGAGGAATACATAAAATAAAGTTTTTTAAAAATAAAACTTTAAGTAAAAGCATTGGATGAATAAAATGCATGAAAGTCATCACAATCTAAGCCTCTATTCTGAAAAGTAAACATGGAGACATGATGATCCTTTTAAGTACATTGTATTCAATTAGAAATAGAATCCCATGACTTATCAGCATTCTCGCCAACGCCGACTTTGTCAAACAGTTTTTATTACTAAAAAACAGATATTTGGTTTTACCCGCTATTGTATTACTTTTTGAAATCACTTTGACACATCCTTATGCTGTTTTCGACGTTAAAACAAAACGTACATCGAGAATTTGTAGATAAAACACTGGTTTTATAAATTGATATATCTTCAAATCGGTACGTATTTATTCGAGTTTAGAAAGTACATAATAAAGGTTTGTTACAGCATTTTCTTTGGCATTCAAAGTTTCGTGGTCTTACCATGTAATTTGTTTTTGTAATATCTTTGAACGCACACCTTGGTAATGAATCTACGAACGTTGACGTTTTCAACCATTTTGATAAAATAGTTATGGTTGGATGCTAAAGGATTCATGATTTGCATATTGCTTTGGAACTTCGGAACTATCTCCTACGTGAATCTGACATGATTTGTTGGACTGGATATCGATTGTCCTATCACAATTAAACCTGTTATTTGATCTGCAACTCAGTTTCCAGTAAGATTAACTATTTTTACAATTTTGCCTATCAAATACAATGGAATTCCGGTACCTGTATTTGACCCAGCAATTCAATATGCAAATCGAGGAATACATTTTCACATATTAATATTTATAACCCGACAGATTTGCATCAGTTCTAGGATGGACTCCCCTTGAGAACATAATCTTACACTGGATTCTTTGATATATGCATTCGAAGATTCCCGGGGAAATCTCTCAACAATTTTGATTCAATATGAATGAGATAGTTATTTTATGCCCATTTTGCAAGTTTGTGATTTTTATGTTTACATGCATGAGAGATGGTCGTAAGGGGGGCATCCTAGTAATATGGGAAATGCGTTCTCCCCTGAATCAAGTTGAACAATTCTGATTAAATTTGAAAATAATAGATCCTTTTTGGTCGTATTCAAAATTAGTGATTTCTTTTTCAATCTAATTCAAGACGGAGAACTTTACTGGATCATGTTAATGTTTTATTATAAAATATCGTTTTTTACATCAAGTTAATATAAACTAAGCATGTTAGATGTTGATGCCTTTACAAATGTTATATCAGGTCGGAAACCACCACATATTTTAGTTCAAAATTGAAAATTATGGCCGAAATCTTGTACATTGTAATCGATGAAAACTGTTTCATACATTAATTCGATATGGCTTCGTCATGGTAGCATAGTAGTAATCTGACAAATGTATGATTTAACGGCTGATTACAAAATAGCCGACAATGCAGATCCTTTTTCAACATTGAAGCCTATGGGATACTGTAAACGTTAATTCTTGAAAACCGTTTCATACATTAAGTTGATAATTAATATGCATGATAATCTGATGACCCCCTCCTCAATATATAATTTATTTGAGTACCGATCATAGCATACAAGATGACCATCGCCGTAGACCTTTTAAGACCCGATTGAAAAATTTTGTAAATTGCTAATTTTTAAAACCGCTTTTTAATGCTAAGTATGAAGTTGACATTAACAAGGCATTGTTATATGAAAAGGTTTTAAAGCTGAAAAAGGAAGACATCATTCGCTAAATTAGGAAAGAAAATAAAAACGTATAAGAGCTCATAATTGATTTTTTTTCAAAAAAGCTTTTACAAAGAAATAGTTCATTGGAGACCGATGACGCCATTTATTCTTATGCAAACTTACACAGAAAAAAACTATTAATAGACAAGACAAAGACAATTTCAGAACATTCGTACTAGTTTCATTTTGAAAAAAAGCAATTTTTAATAGTGTACGCGACAGTCATCACTCCAAAGCCTGTGAAAGCTCACACCATGCATAAAAATTTACTAGATCTGACAAAACTTGCTTCAATAATCGATCACAAAAACTAAAAAAGTTATCTGTATTGGAGATTCATAGGGAACTTTAGTTCCAAATTTAATTTAGATAAAACTTATAAATAACTGTACCTTCAATGAGGTTACATTTCCGAAAAGCTTTCCGTTGAATACAAAGACAAACATAGTGATATTAAAGATAGCCACGGAACAAAGTCGATCCCATGGTTATATACAAGAAATACACAAGAAATGCTGTTCTTGAAATGTTAGGTCTTGAGAGGGTTTTGATAATGTTAAGGGAAAACGGATTTGGAATTTCGAATTCTAAATATCGATAACGGGATGTTAAACATCAAATTTCGAAAATCGTAGGATCCTTCTGGCCCTCCGTACTAAAAGAGACTATAACACTGATACTAGTAAACGGTATAATGAGTTAAAGAAAGTGAAAGACTGACAAGTTATTGTATGAAACAAAGATAATATGTTCTGTGACGTATATATGGTTTTTTTCAAGTATGAATCCTTATATAGCAAAAGTATACGTTTATATTGTATAATTTTTAAATTTCATCAAATCTGATCTTTTTATCTTAAATTGTTTATCGTACGATTTTATTTTTTAGAAATTGTTTTATCTGCACATAACCATGACTGTTTTAGTTATTATCAACAGTTCACGCCACGATATAGCTGAAATATTGCTGAAGTTGGCGTTAAACAACAATCAATCAATCAACCAACCTTATATAGCAATCATTACAAGTATAGATGTGTTCTTGTAATGAAAGGACACATATGTTTTATCAAAATTTACCATTTTCTTTTCTTATTTTCTAAAAGTCAAACTTTTCCTCTGACCATATGTATATGCATACATATTCCAATATCATTGCCAAGTTTTTTATTATCAATTCTAAGAGTTTTTGTTGTAGTTTATATGTTGTCAGGTGTTTAGTCACATTGTTGCAAATGGATACCGAATAACAATGTCTGTAAGAGTACTTTATTTTATCTTAATTGACGATCCATGGTGAAATAATAATGGAAAAAGCGCTAGCGTTGTTAGATATGTTGCAAGTAAATGCGGTCCATGCATGAGGATGTTCCTTTGCTTGTTTTAACCATGTATTTGTAGAGACTTTGTCTCAATTGCACTAACTCTATATCCCTTTATTCACCATTTACGACTGGAGTTTGTCTCTCCTGCAGTGTAGAGTCCGTAAAAAGTTTCCCCGTGCGAGAGATGTATACTCTCTATGTATTTCAGTTGTGGTATACATTTTGTACTTGTCCGTGAGAGACAGTTCATATGAATGTGATATCATACTTTCAAATTTTGGCATTTTTTGTAATTTAAAAATGTAATTCTGACCACCTGTT
The DNA here is from genome assembly GCA_002080025.1 of Modiolus philippinarum. Taxonomy (NCBI): domain Eukaryota; kingdom Metazoa; phylum Mollusca; class Bivalvia; order Mytilida; family Modiolidae; genus Modiolus; species Modiolus philippinarum. Next base: position 11,267 of record MJUU01056497.1, read on the forward strand.
TAAAGTGCTCACATCTCACTATTTTATAATGCCAAGTTTTCTTACAATCGACTTTATCAGTACCCTGTGGTTGTCTATATGTTGTAATCGTCCACTAGCTTAAGACACTAGTGCTTTTATCGAGAAACGGATGGCAGTGATTGTAAGAGCACTTTGCCAGTTTAACTAATGTTTGTTGACAATCCGACATCCATGACCAGAAAAGACATGGATGTACCGTTGTTCGACAATTTGCAATGAATTCTGCTCAAACCGGTGCTTGGGGCCGTTTTGAACTTACTATGAGGTTCTGAATGTTGTGGTTTCTGGTTCTGTGCTTTGTGTCTGTCTGGCGCGATTGTTTTTGTGTCTAACGTCATTGTTTTCTGTGATCTCGTTTTCGCCCTTTCTTTGGACTTCGATTTTTGTGAATTTCACCCCTTTGTTCCTTCGGTATTCTACTGCCGTTGTTTTGAACTTACTATGAGGTATGAGTAAAGCTCATTGTTGAAGGCCCCATAGTGACTTCAAGATAAAGAACAACAATAAAAGCGTTGTTTTTTCCTAGTTTTTACTGTGTATTTGAAGAGACTTTGTTTCATGTGCATTTACTTCTTATCCTTTCATTCACCATTTACAACTGGAGTTTGTCTCTCCTGCAGTTTTGAGTTCGTAAAAAGACTCCCCGTGCGAGAGACGTATGCTCGATATGTATCTTAGTTATGGTGTACTAGTTCGTGAGAGAATATCTCATATGGATATAATATCATACTTTCAAATTTTGGCATTTATTTTTTGTAATTTAAATTATGCATCTTCCGTATTTCAGTATTTAGAAATGTAATTCTGACAACTTGTTTACATAGTCCACATCTAACTATTTTATAATGCAAAGTTTTCTTGCAATCAACTTGAAAAGTGCTCTGTGTTTGTCTATAAGGTGTAATCATTCACTAGCTTAAGACACTAGTGCTTTTGTCGAACAACGGATGACAGTGACTGTAAGATCACTTTGCCAGTTTAATTAATGTTTGTTGACAATCCCGCATCCATTACCAGTAAAGACATGGATGTAGTGTTGTCCGACAATAAGAAAGGAATTCCGCTCAAACTGGTGCTTGGGCCGTCTTGAACTTACTATGAGGTACGAGCAAAGCTCATTGTTGAAGGCCTCAGAGTGACTTCAAGATGAAAAACAACAAGAAAAGCGTTGTTCCTTTTTTCTTTTTACCATGTATTTGTAGATACTTTGTCTCATGTGCATTTACTCCATATCCGTTCATTCACCATTTAAGACCGTCTTCATCTTACCATGAGGTATGAGTTTTTGCTCATTGTTAAATGATTCATGGTTACTTCAAAATGAAGAACAACAACTAAAAACCGTTGTTTCGTTTCCTTACAATGTATTCGAAGCGATTTGTCCAATTTAATTTCACTCCATGTCCCTTTATTTGTTCATTTGTTTATCACAATAAAGAGGGTGTCGCAACATTTTAAATGCTAGAAATATAATCATGTTCTCTCAACCGTACTGTCAAACAGTTAAAACAATGAACCAAGACATATACCTAATGCATTCTTCACTTAAGTTAAATGTTTAGTTTGTTACAGGCATGAAGGATTTATGAGATATTTATTCTTAATTTTTCCTATACTAGTATGTTACTTTGAAGTTCTCTTTTATTTTATTCTCTCGTTGCAAATAATGTGAATATATTCTGAATCGAATCTTTTGCTCTTTTTGCTGCCTTTTATTTCATTCTTCTAAATTATGTATCTTACTCTCACGTAATTTCCTTCTTTTAATTAACGCCCCATAACAAGCTTTTACTTTTATTTTTAACGCCAAACTAGAAAGTTATCATTTAAGAAATAGATTATCGCAAGCGGGATGTTTGCGCATCGCACATATTTGTCAATATTTTATACCGTGGGAAAAATAAAAAAAAATCTTTTGGAGTGTTTTGTCTAACAAATGTTTTAATTATTTCGAAGCGCCTCAAAGGAAAAGCTTTCAAATTCTCTATTAGGTTTGAAACTTGATATAAAATAAGTTACAATCATCCTGAAATGGTAGGTCTTTTTTACCCCTGATCACCACCAAATTCCACTTCACACCACCGAACACCCCTATTACATCACACCAATTTATGGTACCCACTATTAATGAAAAAAAACAGCGAAAGGAATGATGGTCTCTCCTAAACGTCCTTTATTGGACATATAGCTCACCACCTTACTACAATGTTCTTGATTTGGTGTAAGTAGAAAAAACTTTTTTTAATATTTCCCGACGAGCAACCTTAAATCCCAATATTTCTTCCTCAGGAGCATGATGAAAAAAGATCATGCCTTTTACAGATACATTAATGAACTGATACAACGCAATTTTAAAGCAATATCAGCTGTATTTTTTTTTGTTAAATTTTTTTTTCAGTTTCAGAAAAATTCATCATTTCAAATGTTTTGGTTTTATCTGCACTGTTGAATAATAAGTTGTCAAATGCGTATATGAAGAACAGAAATTAACAGTAACTTCGGTATTTTGTTAGTTATACATTTGACCTCAGGTCAATTTTTCCAAATACATGCGTATTACAAAAGTTTATATCATTCAAACAAGAGGCTCTCAAGAGCCTGTATCGCTCACCTGGGCCATGGCTGACATATACAGTTAAAATAATTCCAATATTCTAGGGGCATCATTTTCAAATTTGTTAATAAACATTGATGTTATATTATCTTAGGTTAAACTATTTTCCAGACTGGCATTTACCTTGGTTGCAGGTGCAGCAGACCTACTGTCACCTTTCTTGAAGGGGACCATCTATGGTCCATTGAGTCTAATTTTGGTTCAAATTGGCTAAATATTTTCAGAGAAGATCCTTTAATGCTTTCTGATAGGTTTCAAAGTTAAACTATGTTCCCCACTGGGGCTATCTTGAATGTGATGCAGACGTGCGGGACAAATTTTTCATACAGGAACAATTATGAACCATTGTGACCAAGTTTTTATTATTGGCCAAGTACTTTCAGAGGAGAAGATCTTTGAATGTTTTCCCATTAGGGTCCAATGTTAAATCTATGTTCCCTGCTTGCAGCCATCCTGAATATAGTACGGACCTGAAAAACACCTTTTTTGCAGGGCACTAACTAAAGACTATTGTGGCCAAGTTTGCTTCCAACTGACGTGGCAGTTTCAGAGAAGAAGATCTTTGAATGTGTTTTCCCTGTTTTGTCTCTGTTTTATTTTCCTTTTTTGTTTCTGGTGTTGCCATTGTCCTTGGATTGTTCGCTTTTGGATTGACGGTTCGGTTCTCACTTACTTTACTTTCCAATATGTCCAATGTTAAAACTATATTCCCTGCTGGCGGCTATCTTGGATAAAGCGCGGACTTAAAAAAAACGACTTTTTTGCAGGTGGCCACCTAAAGACTATCATGGCCAAGTTTGGTTCCAATTGGCTCAGCAGTTTCAGAGAAGAAGATCTTTAAATGTGTTTTCCCATATGGTCCAATGATCAAACGATGATCCCTGCTAGCGGCCATCTTGGATATAGCACGGATCTGAAAAACAATTTTTATTGAAGAGGACCGCCTAAGGACTATTGTGGCCAAGTTTGGTTTCAATTGACTCAGTAGTTTCAAAGGAAAAAAATCTTTGAATGTGTTTTCTCATACGGTTCAATGTTCAAACTATGATCCCCGCTGGCGGCGATCTTGGATATAACGTGGATATTAAAAACAACTTTTTTTGCCGGGGACCATCTAAGGATTATTGTGGCCAAGTTTGGTTCCAATTGACTCGGCAGTTTCAGAGGAGAATTTTATGAATGTGTGTTCCCATAGGGTCCATTGTTAAAACTAAGATCCCAGCTGGTGGCCATCTTAGATAAAGCACGGATCTGAAAAACAATTTTTAGCAGGGGACCATTTAAGGACTATTGTGGTTAAGTTTGGTTTCAATTGGCCCAGTAGTTTTAGAGGAACAGATCTTTGAATGTGTTTCCAATAGGGTCCACTGTTAAAACTATGATCCCCGTTGGCGGCCATCTTGGATATAGCACGGATCTGAAAAGCAACTTTTTTGCAGGGGACCATCTAAGGACTATTGTGGTCAAGTTTGATTTCAATTGGCCCAGTAGTTTCAGAGGAGAAGATATTTGAATGTGTTTTCTCATAGGGTCCAATGTTAAAACTATGATCCCCGATTGCGGCCATCTTTGATATAATGCGGATCTGAAAAACAACTTTTTTGCAGGGACCATCTAAGAACTATTGTGACCAAGTTTGGTTCCAATCGGCTCAGCAGTTTCAGAGGATATCTTTGAATGTGTTTTCCCATAGGATCCAATGTTAAAATTATGATCCCCGCTGCCGGCCATATTGGATACAGCGCGGATCTGAAAAACATATTTTTGCAGGGGACCATCTAAGGACTATAATTGTGACCAAGTTTGGTTCTAATTGGCTTAGCAGTTTCAGAGGAGAAGATCTTTGAATGTGTTTTCCCATAAGGTCGAATGTTAAAACTATGATCCCCGCTGGCGGCCATCTTTGATATAGCGCGGATCTGAAAAACATCCTATAGATGTTGTAGGAGACCATCTAAGGACTATTGTGGCCAAGTTTGGTTTCAATTGGCTAAGTAGTTTCAGAGGAGAAAAAAAATGAATGAAAGGTTTAAGCCAGATAGACGACGGACGAAAAATGATGACAAAAGCTCACTCTAGCTATAGCAAGATGAGCTAAAAATTATCTTCTTTCTTAACATTCAAATTATATTGGCTCCTATTTAATCAACCATTGAAAAACACACTGTAAATTGTGTATAGGAACGGTTGGATATTTAGCTTCTTCAAACATTTTATTCGCATGGAACAATGCATCTAGTACACGACATCTCTGAGAAATAATTTAACTATGGGGTGGCTATTGTACGTTCAGTTGTTTATAGTTGATGTTCAATGTGTCCAAGCCAATCACACAAGAAATAACCTGTCGATAATACAATATTCAAAGTCCTACAATGTAGGGCGGACACAATACCTGTATTAAAAGAAGACCAAAGGTTAATTCTTGAAGGGAAATATGTACTAATTTAATTGAGAGTAATAACAAAATTACCGTATAGAGTTGTCAAAAGCCCAAGTCCATGAGACCAAAAGACAAATCAGGTGGAAACCGCCTTGGTACGGGCTTATCAAAAGAAATGATGGGTTAAACCGGTTTTTTTTGGCACACCAAACCTTCCCTTCCATTGGGGTAGTGTCCGCTAGCAGCTCAACAGCAAATGCTAATGAAGGGCCGTATACAGTAAAAAGAAATGATCATCCCAAACTTCAACCGAAACTACATATTTTTCCACAAGGGACTGGTTTCTATTAAAGAACTTTTTTTAATGATCGTATGAGACATAATTTTTTTTAAGCCTTGAATAGTAAGGTGGTCCGGAGATATCTACGTCTAATGAGAAAGTATATTTTGTGCTAGCTCTCGCGTAACGAATCAACTGTGAAATATACACTCCGTAAGCATGAGAATCTGGAACATTATTGTCCATCTTAAGGAAATTGATAATTTTGAAATTAAAATCGTCCCGTTTGTCGTAAATTGTAGTACCGAGATGACCATTTTCGTCAAATTCTAGATGTAAGTTCAAAAAGATGCAGATCTAGTGATTTCCGTCGTTTACTTTATCTCTAGTTCTGTCGGATATATTAATGGGATTTATTTGGCAAAAGATGCGTTATTGGTGGAAAAAAACATCGTCATTATATCTGTATGTAAGATTGAAGGATCTTTTTGTGATCTTTTAATTCAGTCTCGAAGAATATCAAAACAAGTCTGCGAGTGGAAGAGCACATTTAGTGCCCATTGGTACGTTGCTGCGTAAATGCAGAACACTTGCTGTTGATAAAAAGCAATTCGAAATTAGACAAAAATATTATCAATTAGAAAATCAAGCATACTGCATACCTGTTTTTCATCGTAGCATACTTTTCCTTTTAAATTGTTTTTGAAAAAAAAATGTGGATTTATAACCTAATACAACATATTTGTTTAATCGTCAAAGGCTTTTTGAATGATTCGTGATTTTAGTTTATCATGTGAAAGCGTAGTATACAGTGTGGAAAAATCAAATGTTTTAGTGAATGAATTTGAGAAAACGGGGGTAAGATTTTCAAATAAATCCTTCGAATTGTTTAGTATCCACATGTGATTTATTTCACTTCCGGCATGAAAAGTTTCACACTATGCTTGATGTCTGTCTTTGACTGTAGACAAAATCTTAGTTTGTTTAATAGACAATTCAGTAGTTGAGTAAGATAAAGATCCTGCGATGTATCTTTAATTTTAAGATATATATTTAAATCATCAAAATGTTATCCCGTTGCCAAGATATAAAAGATGATGTAATGTACCTATGTGTTAAATTTGGCGGATAAGGTTAATTTGAAACCACGACTTAAACATACACGGGATTTATTTACCTCTGTTGACAACAATTTTACGAAATCAAATAGACTATTTCAAGATTTGGGTAAATAATTTTTATTCAGTACTATAGTAGAGTATTTACTGTTCAGTTAAATAAATGTTAACTTAAGTGAGTGAGAACTGAAACGTCAATCTTAAACGAGCAATCCAATGACAAAGAAACAACATTATATTTAAAAAATAGAAAAAAGAAGGGAAAACGGGGAATGTGTCAAAGAATCTTCGGCCCAAAGGGGGAGTAATAACAACTGAAAGCCATCATAAGATCTTCAATGACTGGCAGGTCGGAGTCATGTTCAACGATATAAATATTATCCTAGACTCCTATAGACATAAATTAAACTAACTAGAAAACAGGTAAGACACACAAAGGCTTAATAAATTTCCTAACTTAGGACAGGCGCAAAGTATGGCACTAAATAGAAATATGAAGACACAAACACACATAAAAAGATAAACAACACGGACCTTATAAAAAAACATAATTGGTCAGATCAGGTACACCGTTAGAGTAAGTATCTCCTGCTTCTTGTAAGACATCCGCTATTAATTATTTATCTCCCTTGTCTCTAAGACGTCATTCATGTTATCTTTCACTTAGTAAAGTTATGGTAACAGTTAGCCTTCCAAATCTGTATACAACAGTGAAACCGGTAGGCAAAATGTGACATTTTATTCTGAACTGTGATCATTGTACCAGTAGTGACATGTGATTTCTTAATCAAATAAGAAAACTGCATTTCATTCATATTTATATATTTAGAATATTTGACTTGAATATTGAACGCATCAGAGACTTAAAGGGGTGTTAGTGTATTGAACGGGTGCTTTATCAAATACCCAGAGATATGCATTTTTGTAACTAATAATGTCCAGCTTTTATATTCACGTGGAAATGTTATCTCCTTCTATTTACTTTGTGGTGGAATAGAAAACTTTGTGCATGACATTCCTTTGTTTATCTAGATTTAATTGCATGAATTTTGTCACGCATTTGTCACGTATCTGTTCGCGTCCATTGGCGGTGGACATTGATCGTTGCTCTATTTACTGTCCAATTGGCACAGGTCGCCTTACGCGCACAAATAGCGTATATATTGTGGTTCTTGAATTTACAGTCAGTGATACAAATGTAATTGGACAACTATAACAAAATATGAGTAAATTGCGCCGCTGTTCTCAGGGTGCGCTCACCGCTGATCGAAATTGGAATGGATTCTTGTTTTATGACATTTAATGTCACCGCTGTTCACAGGATGGCTTAATGAACTAATTTGCAGTTAAAGTCGCCGCTGTTCACAGGATGGTGTTAAATTAATTTGATAGAATTCACCATAATTTATCATTACCGTGATAAAATTCATACCAATTAAATTATAAAATATTTATGATTTTGTATTCCTTCAGTAGTCTGTAGTAAATAAGAAAACTGAATTGCCCCTGTGGTTTTATTAGACCTTTTGTATATATATATACAAACTGGATTTAAGCTTTTCTATCCAGATATATATACAAATATGTTTGGTAATTTTGGTGATGATCTAAAATACTTTGTTTATTATGTTGTCTATAATCAGGTCACAGAGTGTGTATCCTTCGAATCTGGCACAGCGGGATTTTTCGGTGTTGTTGCTTTGATCTTTATTAAATATTTTTAGCAACTGTATCTACGTGATCCATCGATTTTCCTTTTAATTAATTTTATTTTTAATTTGATAAATTTTTTTAAATTCATATATTTCTTTGACGTTCATTGTACACTATATCGTGCCCTGTAACATGTCGCATACAGAAATATTCAAGTCTCTTAAAAAGGATGCAAGAAATTAGTTTCTCTTAAACATCATCACAAAAATTACCAAACATATATATCTAATAATGTTATTCCAAAAGGTCTTCAGATAAAAATGACCAACAATATCGGTCATACGTCACAATATTTTAATGCGCAGTGAAAAACAATCTTACTATCTGCTCTAAAAAAATGCTTCATCTTTTGAGAGACAATACCACCAATAAGATCAGGAATCTTACTACTGAGGTTTCAAGAATGAAAGATCTTCTTAAACATTCCTGTGATTCGTTTGATTTTTCAACTGATATGGATAAACTAAGCCATTTCGTAGGTAAACATGAATCGAAACTTAAGAATAAACAACATCGTAAATTCGAAAGAGACAACATCATTCGTGTTTTTCCAGCACAACAGCCAACGGAAGGCACTGAACGTCCGAAGAAACGTAAAAACAGACGTTTCAAAAAGAGGCAGACTACTAAAGATAACGGAAACAACTGTTTTAAATCTGTCTGCCACTCCTCTCTCCAAAGCAGAAGAATCGATTCTCTCCAAGGGCCTTGGGTTTTGTCCTACTCCAAGTCACCTTAATGTAAGACAACTGAGGGACGATTTGAATGCTTCTTTCAGACGTTTACGACTAAAAGAATACTTTGCACGGAAGCAGGAAGAGGAAGGTATATCAGAGCATTCCGATTCAGACTCCAAGTCTGAATCAATTAATCCATTCAAAAAGAAAAATTCTTGGACTCCCAAGTGCAGTAAATCAAAAGCCTTGGAAAAAGTCCAAGAAAAGGTGGAATACCAACTGCCACAACAAAGACCTCCTATATATAATTTTTCAAAAAATGAAAAGGAGGCTATGCACAGATTAGAAAAGATTATAAAACAAGCCGACAAAAGTTCTACTGTAGTCGTAATGAATACCGACGACTATGTTGCCAAAGCCACCCGGCAACTATCAAAGCCTTAATTTTACAAAAAATTAAACACAGATCCCACTAAAAAACATAGTGAAGAAATTGTTCCAGCACTTAGGCTAATGGTAGAACAAGATGACTTAGATCAGGAAACTTTTGAAGGTCTTCTTCCTTAAAACCCGAGAGCTGGCTTATTCTATCTTTTGCCAACAATACACAAAGAAGGAATTCCTGGACGTCCAATAGTTAACTGCATTGGTCATCCAACAGAAAAAATTCGAATTTTTTAGACTTTCATCTTCAACCTTTCGTTGAGAATTTGCCCTCTTTCGTTAAAGACACTACCGATTACATAAATAAAACACCGACTGAAAACCTCCCACAAAACACCCTTTTAGTAACTCTAGATGTTACTTCACTGTATACCGACATTCCACACGAAGAGGGCATAGAAGCCTGCCGCAAAGTGTGGGAAGGTAGAGCAATACAATCACCTTTTACCGAGTCGCTAGTCAGTCTTTTAGATCTTGTACTAAAAAGTAACAACTTTGTTTTCAATAACGACAATTTCCTTCAGGTTAATGGAACAGCAATGGGTACTAAAGTAGCACCATCATATGCAAATATATTCATGGGAAATTTAGAAAAAACGTATGCTCCAAGAAGCACCCTACAAACCCTTTAGTTGGTTGCGCTTCATTGATGATATCGAAATGAAATGGACCGACACAAGATAACACCTTGATGAATTTGTTGAATTCATCAATAATTTTCATCCGTCCATAAAATTTACAGTCAACATATCTGAAACAACAAATGCCTTTCTCGACACGACCTCAACACTTGTCGATGGACAAATTCATTTTGATTTACACACTAAACCGACAGATTCACACGCCTACCTGCTCCCAAGTAGCTGTCATCCTAGACACTGTGTAAATGCGATCCCACACGGACTTTCTACCCGCATACGTCGAATCTGTTCACAAGAAGAGACATTTAAACATAGGAACAGAGAATTAACCCAACATCTTGTTAACAAGGGTTATAAGGAAAAGCAAGTCAGAAAAACTATCTAAAAGGTCTCCTCAATTGACCAAAAGGAACTGTTACAATATCGGGAAAAAAACGAGAAAGAATTTACGTACCCCCCTGGTAGCTACCTTCCACCCACAGCTACCCCATTTGTCTGCTATTACCCGTGAATTTATTCCAATTTTTCATGCGTCAACTAAAATGAAAAAATTGTTTCCTGAACCTCCGCTAATATCATTCCGTCGACCCAAAAATCTGAAGGATATTCTCGTTAGAGCCAAACTACCATCACCTGAAAATGGACAATTTAAAACATGTCCCGACAAACGTTGTCTTCTGTGCAAATTTAGTTCTTCTACCAAAACCTTTAAGAGCACAGCAACCGGAGACAAATACAAAATATTTACCAATTTATCCTGCAAGTCAGATAATGTCATCTATCTCATCACTTGCTCTTTTTGCCAACAACAGTATGTCGGTGAAACGAAAAATTCACTCAACATTCGTATCAACTTGCACCGTGACCACATTCGGAAAAAAGAAAGATCACAGGCCACTGCATTACATTTCAATTCCCCCGATCATGACTGGAAACATATGCAAGTAGTACCAATTGACCAAAATCGATCGTGGACAGACACACAGAGGCATGCTAAAGAAAAGTTCTGGATAGAAAAGCTTAAATCCAGTTTGAATATAAAAATTTAAAATATAGTTTTACTAAAAATCCTGCCCCTACCCATTTTTCCCTTTCTTTTTTGAACTGATTGACTTGCTCATGTCCTGACATGGCTGAAGTTTTGCTCGTTGAGCGTTAAACAAATTTTTGTAACAGTATTGTTCATAAAATCGATGTACGCATACTGACAAAAAAATTTCCCCTTCTCATGTTACATCTGTAAACAACAGCATCCAACATGTAGCTCTCGACACTTTGTATAAACATTTGTAGTTTAGTCTTTGTATATAGCTATTGTTTGATTGTATTTTTAACTTTTTTATTGTGTTTTGGAGAAGAGACGGACATGTCTCGAAATATCAACAGTTATTTTATTTGTGTCATTCACTTGTTTATTATGTTGTCTATATATATATAT
>MJUU01056500.1:0-15922 GCA_002080025.1 Modiolus philippinarum
ACATTTTGAAGGAGTTTATATGTTGCGAAGTTAAATTTTAATGTTTTTGTAGCATGAATATGGTTGGAAAAGTAGATTTTAAGTCTTCGGTTTAAAGTTTATTATTGAAAATAACCAAAACAATCCAATTTTTTTGAAAATTTTAATTTTTTATAACCATTCGAAGGAGTTTATATGTTGCGAAGTTAAATTTTAATGTCTTTTTAGAATGAATATGATTGGAAAAGTAGATTGTAAGTCTTCGGTTTAAACCTTATTATCAAAAATAACCAAAACAATCCATTTTTTTTGAAAATTTTAATTTTTTATAACCATTCGAAGGAGTTTATATGTTGCTAAGTTAAATTTTAATGTCTTTTTAGAATGAATATGGTTGGAAAAGTAGATTTTAAGTCTTTTGTTTAAACTTTATTATTAAAAATGACCAAAACAATTCAAATTTTTTGAAAATTATACTTTATAATAACCTTTCGAAGGAGTTTATATGTTGTGAAATTAAAATTTAATGTCTTTGAAGCATCAATATGATTGAATAAGTAGATTTTAAGTCTTCAGTTTAAACAGAATCATCAAAAATGAACAAAACAATTCAATTTAAAAAAAATTGTACTCAATAATAACATTTTGAAATCATTTTTTATGTTGCGAAGTTAAAATTTAATGTCTTTTATACATGAATATGATTGGAAAAGGAGGTTTTAAGTCTTGGTTTTAACTTTATTAATAAAAATGACCACAGGAATTTATTTTTTTGAAAATTTTAATTTATTATAACCATTAGAAGGAGTTTATATGTTGCAAAATGGAAATGTGATAACTTTAAGCATAAAAATGAATGCAATTACAGGGCATTAAAACTTTTTTATTTTTGAAGCAACTGGTTTATTGCAAATTACCCGTAACTATTTATTTATGCAAATAAAATAATGAACTTTCGAGTTAAGTTTACTTAATTGTTTACAAATTTTTGATAATAATCAATAAATTTCTTTATATTATCATATCGCCGCTCACGATTGGAGTGAATAAATGAGTTCAGCAGTGCGCTCCTTCCGTGTGGACTGGGATTAGTCCCAGGTGTGGATGAACTCTTCAAATCGTAGTTTTCATTCATTTCACTCGTGTATGCATCTCACATCATTAAGTTGAACATTCTTTCAGCCGTAAAAGCTAAAATAAATAAATAAAAAAATAAATAAAATAAGAAAATTAAATGTAATGAATCAAGAAATACAATGGAATGATCAGTGTCACTGAGGCGATTTATGGATATTTAAAAAGTCATGGTCAACTGAACTCTTTATATAGTATACGTTTTTCATATTAGGTACTGATCAATGTCACCGAGGCGATTAATGGATATTAGAATTGAATTATAGATATTAAAAAATAATCTTGGTCAACTGAACTCTTTATATAATATACTTTACCAATACTAAAATGATCTGGGTCACAAAGGCGATTTATGGAGATTTGAATTATAGATATCAATAAATCGAATTATGGAGATTTGAACTGAATTATAGATATCAATAAATAATTTATAGATATTAATAAATAGCACCATTTATTGATATTTAAAAATGATTTATAGATATTAATAAATGATTTACTAATATCTATAAATCGTACACTATTTTAAATATCTATAAATCATTTGGTAATATCAATAATTCATTTCTTAATATCAATAAACCAATTTTTAATATCCATAAATAAAACTGTATTTATTGATATCAATAAATACTTATTTATAGATATCTATAAATATTTATTAATATCTATAAATGATTTATTGATATCTATATTTATTTATTAATATCTATAATTCATTTATAGATATCAATAAATAGGGAATAAATTCCACAACGGCTTTCCATAGGTAAGGGCTACGTTGCACAGTACTGTAACTAATCAATCAATCAATTAAATGTATAAGCAGTCCTGACTCGATTATTCTAGTGTATTCTAGATAAAACATAGTTTTACTATAACCTCTGAAACTATATAGATGCAAACTGAATCAAACCTCATATGGAAGTCTTTCCGTCAGTGCCAGGCTAAGTCAAACATATAAATCTATGTCAAAAATATTGTGATCATCACCTTTGATAGTACTGACGCAATTTGAAGCAAAGAACGTATTGATAGTACTGAAGCAAATTTAAGCATAGAAAGTATGAAGATAATCTCCTCTGAAACTATGAAAGCAAATTGAAGCAAAGTATACATGAATGATGTATAGATTTCTCTAGTGATCTGACAATAAACATTTAAATATTGTCAACAGCACTGGGCATGATCTAGGACTGAAATCATGGTAAAAGCATAATTTGATCATCTATTCAACTATGAAATAGCATTTGTTGAGTGATTATTTTTAATGTTCTTAAAATGCCGAAAAACTCAATTGAGCAGAAATAGGTTTATTATCTATTTGACCTTTTGTAAATTTGTATTTCTAGTATACCAGTAAAGTGGGGCAGAGCTGAATCACTGACCCATTGAACAAAATAATGATAATAATAATACAAACAAAATGTTAATTAATTCGGAGAGTTCCGAAATATGCGTCACGAATGATAATAATAATACAAACAAACTGTTAATTAATTCGGAGAGGTCCGAAATATGCGTCACGTAGAGTTTAACTGACATAAACAAGTTTACACACAGCGCTATAAGTATTGAACAGCCGATCACTCATAATCAATGATAAATGTACGCATACAATATACACTGTTAGCTTCTATACAGCATGAAGATCTATTGTATACTTTTAAAAAAATCTTTCCTGGAAAAACTCTTATCTAGAAAGTCCCGTATTAGAGACTCGTGATCAAGTCCTGCAAGCTCATTTTATTAGTAAGTGGTATACATATCTGCAATCATACACACGAGAACTCTTATTTAAAGAGTCCCTTTTGAAATATTAGATGTGACTGTTTTATAAAACAACTTCAGTAGAATACCGCAGGAACAAAGGAAGTGATGATCACAAAAACCAAAATCAAAAGACATGGCGAAAACAGCAATTGTATATTTCAGCCATTTGTAAGCTAAGTCGTTGCGATAACACTGAAAATAAGCAATCTTAGGTCATATTTATATTATATACATTTTCCTTTGCTTTGGTCTGCAAATAGATATTCATACTTCACAAATACTAAATTAAATAAATACGAATTGTTACATCGCATTCTTCTTCATTGTACACTGGCAAATAAACTTCTCGCCAAACAGGAGTAAATGGCATATAAATGATAGATATACTTGTCTAAAAAATCAGTAACCTGGCACTGTAAAGTACATAATGGTAAATGTAGAATATTTTCATTGTAAATTATTCTGGGCATATGTACAGTATAAACAAAGAATTTTTTAATCAGAAAATAACATTAAGATGTAAAAGGCTTTATATCTAGAAATAATAATAGTAAAAAAAAAATAACAATAATAAATAAATAAATCAATAAAAAAATAATATGAAAAAGTAAACAAAAATGAAAAAATAATGAATAAATAAAGGCAACAATAAAGAAGAACAATTCTCGATTTTTGTTCAATATTGCATTTGCAATAAAATGGAATAAAAAGATGGAATAAAAAAGATAACAGGAAACACCTACAATGGCCGAAAAACATAGCCACATGCCAGTAAATAGGAACTGCACAAGAAAAAAACGCCAATAAAATACAAAAGACAAACATAAACAACGATAAGAACTCGGTACAACGATAGGAAGTCCATACACGTGTATATATATCAGTAGAAGTGCACAAACAGTTATATTATGACAGATTTCTGTCTTTCTGTTACTGGCTGCATATTGTTTGTATGAGTTTCCTTTGATCTCAAGAAGCAAATACAGTACAGCCAGAGACTTACCATGATAAATCACTGTGATAGACATATCACTCTAAATTTTTGAATGAATATGTCTTTTTTCCTGATTGATCTATCCACATATTAATTTCTTTTGCATATCAAATGGTAGAATGCATCACTCTAAATGCAAAAGAAAACATGTTGATAGATCAAACAGGAAATAAAATATACACATTTCACTAAGCAGAGTGATACGTCTATCACAGTGATTTATCACGGTAAGTCTCTGGCTGTACTGTATTTTTCAGTATTTGCTACTGCCCAAATACGAAAAAATATTGGCAAAAACTATGTTAGGCCACACCTACATGTACTTTGTGAATCAGAATCAATGAAACAAAGATATACTTCTCACTTTTGAGACACAGCAATTCCTATTTTTAGCGGTGTGAGATTTCCTTGTCTTACACTAGTGTAAGACAAAAACAATCACGTGCAGTTTACCGGCAAATATTGTGTTTGCACATTTAGGGTCTGTAGTCTACATCTGTCCTCATTAGTGATCATAAATGGATTTAATTTATGTATTATAGAATTGTTATATAATTTAAAGTAAAATTTTACAGAAAAATACAAGAAAAATCGTCTTTTAAAATATGGCGCACTCGGGTATACATTCCAGATTTTATGACGTTACAAAAAGGGAAATAACTCCATGTGTAAACAGACAAAAAAGGGGCGACATTTTTGTGTGGATTATAGTATATTTTGGGTGAATACAGTGAGAAATAAAATCAAACACCAGTGGAAGTGCAAGAGAATCTCAGACACCCTCGGGTAAGATTTCAATTATCTCGGACTCAGCAAGCTTCGTCCGAGACTGGAAATCTTACCCTTGGGTGTCTGAGATTCTCCTGTCTCGCACTTCCCCTGGTGTTAGATTCTTAATATCTTACAGAGACTCTTACCGAATCGAACAAATTCTTTTACTTATCAATGCTAGTCAATTTCACGATTTGTTGAAAATTAGCATTCATTTTCAAAATTTGATCCATTAAATGATTTATTTAATTACCAATAAAAAGAATAATAGAAGTTTTGTTTTTGATACAAGAAATATTGGCTCCAATAATGGACTCGCCCACAAGGGGCTCATCCATTATTGTTCGGCCAATATTTCTTGTATCAAAAACAAAACTTTCATTATTCTATATGTAAACATTTATGCCCGTCCAGACAATAAAACTACACTAAAAATATAGATTTAGTATGACATCAAAACTTTATTGTAACTACCATTGCAATTGTTTGTACAGCCTATACCAGTAGACCAAGGCACTTGATATGTGGCATGCAGTTGTGTCTTGGGAGTACATACAGATTCCACACCTGAATGGTGGCCCTGGTCCCTTAGTCACGCATGAACAATCACATTAGGTTTTTAGCAAGCAGTTTGTACAGCCTATACCAGTAGTCCTAGGCACTTGATATTTGACATGCAGTTGCGTCTTGGGGAGTACATACCGATTCCACGCCCGGATGGTGGCCCTGGCCCCTTAGACACACATGAACGATCACAATTTTAGCAAGCAGTTTGTACAGCGTATACCAGTAGTGTAGGCACTTGATATTTGACATGCAGTTGTGTTTTGGAGAGTACATACCGATTCAACGCCCGGATGGTGGCCCTGGCCCCTTAGTCACGCATGAACGATCACTTTAAGTTTTTAGCAAGCAGTTTGTATAGCCTATACCAGTAGTCCTAGGCACTTGATATTTGACATGCAGTAGCGTCTTGGGGAGTACAAAAATGTACATACCGATTCTATGCCCAGATGGTGGCATGGCCGTCTTAGTCATGCATGAGTGATCACATCATTTTTTTCCAAGGAAATTGTAAACACAGTTCAAGATTATATTTAATAATTTTTTTTTTGCTGCTGCAATAGATCAATGCGCAAATTAAGGCGATGTAGGGGCGGGCGAGACATATCCTGTGTCCACAGTTTATTCTAAATATGTAAAATCTTTATTTTTCATCGGATTTTGATGGGATTTTTAACTGGGTTTTCCCGTTGGGATATCCGGTTTTTGAAATGCTGATGTACGGCGGTTGGGCGGGCAGGCGGCTGCCAGATCTTGTAAGCTCAAGGCATCTGTATCTGTGCAACAGAATTTCATGGAACTTTGCATGTAGCAAGGACATCATCTGTAGATGTGCATATTGTCGGGATTTTTCATCGTACAATTTTTCCAGGAGTTATGCCCCTTTGAACTTAGAAATTTATAGGTGTTTTGACCATATGCTTGTAATTGCAAGTCCTCTTTAAGCATTCAACAGAATTTCATGAAACTTTGTATGTAGCAAGGACTTCATATGTAGATGTGCATATTGTTGGGATTTTTCATCGTACAATTTTTCCAGGTGTTGTGCCCCTTTGAACATGTTGAACTTAGAAATTTATAGGTGTTTTGATCATTTGCTTGTAAGCGCCAGTCGGAATATTTTCAACAAATTTAAATAGTGTCAATAGAAAAAATTTTCGTAAATTTTTTCTCAGCAGCTACAAATTACAGCCACATGAAATTTGATATGTGACTTTAGTATAATGTATTTATCAATTAAGGTTTGTTGGACATCTACTTGTTGTTTACTTTCTTCATGTTCTTGGAATATATTCATTAAATACTGTCAATAGTAAAAATTTTCGTAACACTTTCCTCAGCAACTACAAATCACAGCCACTTGATATTTGATATGTGACTTCAGTATGGGGTTCCATATTGCACTTGTCAAATTAAGGTCTGTTGGACATGTACTTCCATGTTACCAAAATGGAACAACTTAGAAAGTTTTGTTTCTCAGATCAAATTTGACAACAGTAGTACAGGCGACACAAGTCTTCCATGGAAGACTCAAAATTTATTTTATTTTTGTACATCTCTCAGTTGGACTAACTGGAACATCTTTTGACACATATTTTTCAGCAAGGATTTATCCCAGCAGTTTAATGTTTGTTTATCAGATACATGTAAGTAGATTTACCCTTGTCCGTCCATACGTATGTCCAAAAATTTTTGTCAAAGATTTCCGCGCTTGTTTATGCAGTAATGATTTGATATTTGGTGTGAAGCTTTACTATGATGAGTTGTACCGGTCTCCCCCTTTCCAGTCCACCACTCATCTACTTCCTGTTTGCCGCGATAGTAGTATATATGTGGTTTTCAGTTCGGATTTGTCGAGGAGCTGGTCGAGGAGCAGTCGAGAAGATACTGTATTAATACTATATTAATGCCTTTGTATTTGTCGAGGAGCTGTCGAGGAGCTGATGTACTTTAGTAATGTCATCGACTTTTGGCTTCGACATATGTCTCGCCTTTAGCCTTGGTCTCGCCTATTCAAGTACTTATGTACTAATATTCGATGGCTTCGGATCTGTCGAGGAGCTATTGTTGTAATAGTATATTCTATGGCTTCGGATTCGTCGAGGAGCTATTCTTTTAATAGCATATTCGATGGCTTCGGATTAGTCGAGGAGCTATTGTTTTAATACTATATTGTATGGCTTCGGATTTGTCGAGGATCTATTGGTTTAATACTATATTGTATGGCTTCGGATTTGTCGAGGAGCTAATACTATATTCTAACACTTCCAATTTGTCGAGGAGTTATTGTTTTAATAGTATATTCTATGGCTTCGGATTTGTCGAGTTTGGCCTTGCCACATGTGTCGCCTTTGTTTTGGTTTCGCCATGTAAGATGCTTTTATTATTGAAGTTTGGGTCTCGCTTAAAGTCAAAAATTCAAATTAGATATGCAAATGAGGTGTTACTAATTCAACCAGTTCCCACTAACTTTAATTCTAACCACAAACCCTAACATTTATGTATTACCCTTATGTAATAACAGTTACCCTAACCCTGATGTATATAACTAAAACCCTTATGTATATAACTATAACCCTTATGTATATAATCCTAACCTTAATGTATACAACAGTAACCTTTATATTACAGTAACCCATACCCTAATGTATATAGCAGTAACCCTTAACCTTATAACCCTAACCCTTATGTATATAACCATTACCCTTTGGTATATAACATTAACTTTTGTGTAATAACAGTAACTCTAACCCTTATGTAATAACAGTAACCCTAACCCTTATGTATAACCCTAACCCTTATCTATAAAACACTAACCCTTATGTAATAACAGTAACCCCAATCTATATAATAGTAATCTTTATGTATATAACCCTAACCTTATTTTACCAAAATCCTAATGTATACAACATTAACCCTTATGAACCCTAACCCTTATACATATACCCCTTAACCTTATATATATAACCTTAACCCTAATCCTTATGTATATAACACTTACCCTAACTATAATGTTTATAACTGAAACCCTTATCCTAATGATACTAACTGTAACCCTCATTCTTATGTTACTATAACTATTCTTATTATAACTATTTGTTACCCTTTTGTATGTAGCTGTATTCCTAACCTTAATGTATATAACAGTAACCGTAACCTTTATATTACAGTAACCCATACCCTAATGTATATAGCAGTAACCCTTAACCTTATAACCCTAACCCTTATGTATATAACCCTTACCTTTTGGTATATAACATTAACCTTTGTGTTATAACAGTAACCCTAACCCTTATGTAATAACAGTAGCCCAAACCCTTATGTATAACCCTCTAACCCTTATCTATAAAACACTAACCCCTATGTAATAACAGCAACCCTAATCTATATAATAGTAATCTTTATGTATATAACCCTTACCCTTTGGTATATAACATTAACCTTTGTGTAATAACAGTAACCGTTATGTAACAACAGTAACCCTTATGTATATAACAGTAACCCTTTGGTAATAACCCTAACCCTAATGTCTATGACCCTAACCCTTATGTACCCTTACCTTTATGTATATAACAGTAACCCTTATGTATATAACCCTAACCCTAATGTATATAACCCTTATCCCTATGTATAATCCTTACCCTTATGTATAACCCTTACCCTTATTAGATCTGTTACTCTAACAATATTGATGGATATCATAATTCATTGAAAACACATAATGAAACGTCAACTATGGCTATGAACTGACACAAAACATCAATGATATTGATATGAACATTAATTTATCCATCACCCATGAATAAAGAAAACAATATGGAAACACTTTGATATGAATGTTAACAACAAATGGAAATAAACATCAAGTGATACTATGAAAACAAATTTTATACTGAAGATAATATGAAAACTAATGTGAAATGAAATACTAAAAGCGGAAGCATAACGTCAGCTATGATTATCAACTGACATAAACTCTGAACACAAATAGATATTGAAACAATATTAACTACAAATACAAACATAAGGATAAATATGAAGTGATACAACATGAAATTGACGTCAGCTATGACTATCAACTGACATAAACTATGAACACAAATAGATATTGAAACAATATGAACTACAAATANACTGGGTTTTCCCGTTGGGATATCCGGTTTTTGAAATGCTGATGTACGGCGGTTGGGCGGGCAGGCGGCTGCCAGATCTTGTAAGCTCAAGGCATCTGTATCTGTGCAACAGAATTTCATGGAACTTTGCATGTAGCAAGGACATCATCTGTAAATGTGCATATTGTCGGGGATTTTTCATCGTACAATTTTTCCAGGAGTTATGCCCCTTTGAACTTAGAAATTTATAGGTGTTTTGACCATATGCTTGTAATTGCAAGTCCTCTTAAAGCGTTCAACAGGATTTCATGAAACTTTGTATGTAGCAAGGACATCATATGTAGATGTGCATATTGTTGGGGATTTTTCATCGTACAATTTTTCCAGGTGTTGTGCCTCTTTGAACATGTTGAACTTAGAAATTTATAGGTGTTTTGATTATTTGCTTGTAAGCGCCAGTCGGAATATTTTCAACAAATTTAAATAGTGTCAATAGAAAAAATTTTCGTAAATTTTTTCTCAGCAGCTACAAATTACAGCCACATGAAATTTGATATGTGACTTTAGTATGGGGTTCCATAATGTATTTATCAATTAAGGTTTGTTGGACATCTACTTGTTGTTTACTTTCTTCATGATCTTGGAATATATTCATTAAATACTGTCAATAGTAAAAATTTTCGTAACACTTTCCTCAGCAACTACAAATCACAGCCACTTGATATTTGATATGTGACTTCAGTATGGGGTTCCATATTGCACTTGTCAAATTAAGGTCTGTTGGACATGTACTTCCATGTTACCAAAATGGAACAACTTAGAAAGTTTTGTTTCTCAGATCAAATTTGACAACAGTAGTACAGGCGACACAAGTCTTCCATGGAAGACTCAAAATTTATTTTTTTTTGTACATCTCTCAGTTGGACTAACTGGAACATCTTTTGACACATATTTTTCAGCAAGGATTTATCCCAGCAGTTTAATGTTTGTTTCTCAGATACATGTAAGTAGATTTACCCTTGTCCGTCCATACGTATGTGAAAAAAATTTTGTCAAAGATTTCCGCGCTTGTTTATGCAGTAATGATATGATATTTCGTGTGAAGCTTTAATATGATGAGTTGTACCGGTCTCCCCCTTTCCAGTCCATCAATCATCTACTTCCTGTTTTCCGCGATAACTTTGATTTTTTTCCCATTATAGCCATAACTGCCATATATTGAACATTTTCGTCAAGGATTTCTCAGCTTGTGTATTTAGTATTGGTCTAAAGCTTTGCTATGATGAGTTGTTCTGTGTCTCTCCTATTCAAGGAAACTTCATACGGTTTAAGGACTTTGTCAATTTGACACATTTTGCATTATAGAGTAATTTGTCAAAGTTTTCGATGCAGTCCTGTTTGCTGAATAGAAGATCTGGCGGATGTATCTGTGTACCATGGACACGTTTTCTTTTATTAATATCATGTGTTCCTGCAGAAACATATAAATATATGAATTGATATCAAATTTATATGCAGAAACTTAACATGTGCCACTCACTCACCTGGGAAAAACATGTACATGTATATAAATAATCAAGAAATAGATTTTCAAAAAAAAATGATTTTTTGAATTACCAGTTTTATATACATTTTATTCTTTATTTCAGAATTTACTTCCAGTGGCGGCAACTTACAGACAGATGAAATAAATCTAGGCAATCCTGTGAAAGCTCAGCATTTAAGATTTATTGTAGACTCAAACTAACAATTTGCAGCTATTTATAAGGTCCAAGTAGATGGTACAGCTGCACATTAAATTTTAACTGTTTACCTGTAACATTCCGTCCATGTAATTATCAATTTTATGTATTAAATTATGTAAGCAAAATGAAGAAGTTTTGTATTATTGCTATGCTTTAACAGATTTGATACATGCTACTAATTTATTCCGTTAAACTTGCCCCTTTTTAGGTCACTGACCCAAAGGGTCAGTGTGACCTATTGCCATCACTTGGCGTCCGTCATCCGTCCGTCCGTCCGTTAAACTTTTCACATTTTCATCTTCTCCTCTGAAACCACTGAAGAAAATTCAACCAAACTTTACAGGAATGATGTACCAAAGGTCCTTTACAAAGATTGCTCATTTCGTTCCGATCTTACAAAAACATGGCCGCCAGCATGGACTTTACTTTTAATAATGGACCTTATGGGAAAAACCGCATTTTCATCTTCTCCTCTGAAACCACCGCAGCTAAAAAAAACATGGCCACCAGTGCGGAACTTAGGTTTAACATTGGACCCTATGGGAAAGATCACATTTTCATCTTTTCCTCTGAAACCAGGGAAGCAAATTCAACAAAACTTTAAAGGAATGATGTACTAGAGGTCCTTCACTAAGAATGCTCATTTTGTTCCGATCTGATAAAAAACATGGCTGCCAGCGCGGAACTTGTGTTTAACATTTGACCCTATTGGAAAATCACATTTCTATCTTTTCCTCTGGAACCGCTGAAGCAAATTCAACAAAACTTTACAGGAATGATGTACTAGAGGTCCTTCACTATGAATGCTCATTTTGTTTCGATCTGATTAAAAACATGACTGCCAGTGTGGAACTTAGGTTTAACATTGGACCCTTTAGGAAAAATTACATTTTCATCTTTTCCTCTGAAATCGCTGAAGCAAATTCAACAAAACTTTACAGGAATGATGTACTAGAGGTCCTTCACTGAGAATGCTCATTTTGTTCCGATCCCATAAAAACATGGCCGCCAGCCCGAAACTTAGGTTTAAAATTGGACCCTTAAGGGAAAATTACATTTTCATCTTTTCCTCTGGAACACCTGAAGCAAATTCAACAAAACTTTACAGGAATGAGTTACTAGTGGTCATTCACTACGAATGCTCATTTTGTTCCGATCTGATAAAAACGTATCCCCCAGCGCGGAACTTAGGTTTAACATTGGACCCAAAGGAAAAAATCACATATTCATCTTTTCCTCTGAAACTGCTGAAGCAAATTCAACCAAACCTTTACATCAATGGTGTATGGAAGGTCCCTTACAAAGATTGCTCATTTCATTCCGATCCGATAAAAAACATGGCCGCCAGCGTGGAACTTAGGTTTAACATTGGACCCTATGGGGAAAATCACATATTCATCTTTTCCTCTGAAACCGCTGAAGCAAATTCAACTAAACTTTACAGGAATGATGTACTAAAGGTCCTTAACAAAGATTGCTCATTTCGTTTGGAACCGATAAAAAACATGTCCGCCAGCGTGGAACTTGGTTTACCATTGGACCCTATGGGAAATCATATTTTCATCTTCTCCTCTGAAACCACTGAAATAAATTCAAGCAAACTTCACAGGAATGATGTACTAGAGGTCCTTAACAAAGAAAGCTAATTTCGTTTTGATCCGATAAAAAACATGGCGGCCAGCACAGAATTTAGGTTTAACATTGGACCCTATGGGGAAAATCACATTTTCATCTTCTCCTCTGAAACCAATGAAGCAAATTCAACCAAACTTTACAGGAATGATGTACTAAAGGTCCTTAACAAAGATTGCTCATTTCATTTTGATCCGATAAAAAACATGGCCACTAGCAGAGAACTTAGTTTAACATTGGACCCTAAGGGAAAATCACATTTTCATCTTCTCCTCTAAAACCACTGAAGTAAATTCAACCAAACTTCACAGGAATGATGTATGGAAGGTCCTTTACAAAGTTTGCTCATTTCCTTCCGATCTTATGAAAGACATGGTTGCCAGTGCAGAATTTAAGTTTAAAATTGGACCCTATGGGAAAAATCACATTTTCATCTTCTCCTCGCAATCGGAAACCACTAAAGCAAATTCAATCAAACTTTACAGGAATGATGTACTTAAGGTCCTTAACAAAGATTGCACATTTTGATCTGATCCAATAAAGAACATGGCTGCCAGCAAGGAATATTTTTGGTCATTTTTGGTCATGCATGGCATAGATGCATTTTGTCAGGTGAGCGATTCAGGCTCAGTCTCTGAGCCTCTAGTTATACCCCCTGCAAACAAAGTTTGGGGTATATAGGAATCACCCTGTCCGTCAGTCTGTCCGTCCGTCTGTCCGTCCGTCCGTCCGTCTGTCCGTCCGTCTGTCTGTCCGTCCGTCCGTCCGTCCGTCTGTCTGTCTGTCCGTCCGTCCGTCCGTCTGTCCATGTACCTTGTCAGTGCATGTTCTCCTAAACGGCTTCTTGGATTTTGATGAAATGTTACAGAGTTGTAGTACACCATCTGAAGATGTGCATGAAGTAATATGGTTGCTGCCTAAACTTTTGAAGGGGAGATAATTTGTATTTGGATTTTTTCTGAAAAAAGGGGGAGGCGAACCTTGTCATCGCATGTTCTCCTAAACGGCTGCTTGGATTTTGATGAAATGTTGCACATTTGTAGTACACCATCTGAAGATTTGCATGAAGTTATATAGATGGTGCCCGAAATTTTGAAGGGGAGATCATTTGTCTCTGCATATTTTCTGGAAAAAGGGGGGGGTGGATGAATCTTGTCAGCGCATGGTCTCCTAAACCACTGCTTGGATTTTGATGAAATGTTGCACAGTTTTAGTACACCAGCTGAAGATGTGCATGAAAGAATATGGTTGCTGTCCGAAATTTTAAAGGGGAGATAATTCGTCTTAAATATTTTCAGAAAAGGGGGGAGGTATATCATTTTGTCCACACTTGTATTGTGTCCACATTTGTACTGTGTCCACAAATGTATTAGGTCCACACACACTTAAATTTACATTTGCCATATTGATTCAGGGTTCAATTAGCGGAGGGTATACATGTACCTGGCTGCCATTCGGCGACAGCTGTAGTGAGCTCACCTGACCCAAAGGGCTAGGGTGAGCTATTGCCATCACTTGGCGTCCATCGTCTGTCCGTTAACTTTTCACATTTTCATCTTCTCCTCCCTCTGAAACCACTGAAGCAAATTCAACCAAACTTTACAGGAATGATGTATGGAAGGTCCTTCACAAAAATTGCTCATTTCATTCCCATCCGATAAAAAACTTGGCCTCAAGCGCGGAACTTAGGTTTAACATTGGACCCTAGGGGAAAATCACATTTTCATCTTCTCCTCTGAAACCGCTGAAGCAAATTCAACTTAACTTTACAGGAATGATGTATGGAAGGTCCTTAACAAAGATTGCTTGTTTCTTTTGGATTGATAAAAAACATGGCAGCCAGCACGGAACATAGTTTAACATTGGGCCCTGTGGGAAAATATTCATTTTCATGATCTACTCTGAAACCATTAAAGCAAATTTGACTTAACTGTATTGGAGTTATGAATGGAATTATATTAACAAAGATTACTTATTTCAATTGAATCTAACAAAAACATGGATGTGAGTAGAGAACATAGCTTAACAAAAGACCCTATAGGAAAAACATATTTGGTAGTCAGCATAGGCATGGCTTAAAAGCATCTTTGTCAGTTGAGCGATACAGGCTCAGTATCTGAGCCTCTAGTTATCTTCTATAAAACCACTGAAGCAAATTCAACCAAACTTTAGAGGAATGATGTACGGAAAGTACTTTACAAAAACTACTCATTTTATTTTGATCCTGTAAAAAACATGGCCTCCACTGCAGGACATAGTTTAACATTGAAGCCTGGTATGGAAAAGCCATCCTTTTCATTATCTTCTCTGAAACTATTCAAGCAACTTAAAGTAAATGTATAGAACGTCCTTTGCAAAAATTACTTATTCCAATGGGATAAGACAAAAACACAGGTGCTAATGGAGAACTTAGCTGAATTTTAAACCCATTGAAAATAAACATATTTTTGGTCATGCATTGCATGGAAGCATTTGTCAGGTGAGCGATACAGGTTCAGTCTCTGAGCCTCTAGTTTTTACTTTTCCTGAAAAAATAGCATGCATACCATTATCATTATACCCCGCAAACATAGTGAATCACCCTGTCCGTCCGTCCCTCTGTCCTTCCGTCCATTTACCTTGTCAGTGCATGATCTCCTAATTGGCTGTTTGGATTTTGATGAAATGTTACACAGCTGTAGTACACCACCTGAAGATGGGCATGAAGTCATGGTTGCTGCCTGAAATTTGGAAGGGGAAATTATTTGTCTTTGAATATTTTCTGGAAAAAAGAGGGCATGTCCTCTTCAACAGGTGCTTAGATTTTGATGAAATGTTACACTGTTGTAGTGTACCACCTGGAGATGTGCATGAAGTAATAAAGTTGCTGTGCCAAATTTTGAAGGGTAGATAATTTGTCTCTGAATATTTTTTGGAAAAAGGGGGAGTTTTATCCTTGTGTCCATACTTGTATTGTTTCCATACTTGTACTGTGTCCACAACTGTATTGTGTCCACACACTTGAATTTGCACTTGCAATATTGATTCAGAGTTCAATGAGCGGGGGTATAACTGGCTGCCATTTGGCGACAGCTCTAGTTAAACAGCTTCAAATTGTCAAGAAGACATATTGAGGCCTTTTATTCAAAACTTGAAATGTATTTAGTAAATTTATATTGAAGAGCCATTTTATAAGGCTCTTTCATTATAAGGTTTATGGATATACCCCCAAAAAAGTA
>MJUU01056503.1:0-13618 GCA_002080025.1 Modiolus philippinarum
ATTTTTCGCTGACTACCATTTTCAAAATGGCCGCCAAAAAGGCGGGAAAATTCAACATTGTCCGATTTCAATGAAATTTGGTTTCCAAATAGATATATAGTGATGTTGTGACTTCAAAACCGGTGTTGAAAATTTTTCGTTGACCACCATTTTCAAAATGGCTGCCAAAAAGGCAGGAAAATTCAACATTGTCCGATTTCAATGAAATTTGGTTTCCAAGTGGATATTGATGTTGCTACTGCAATACCGGTGTTGAGAATTGTTTGTTGACTGCCATTTTCATAATGGCTACCAAAAAGGCGGGAAAATTCAACATTGTCCGATTTCAATGAAATTTGGTTTCCAAAAAGGTATTGATGTAACAACTTCAAAACTGATGTTAAAAATGTTCGTTGACCGCCATTTTCAAAATGGCTGCCAAATCAACATCGTCTGATCTCAATGAAATTTGGTTTCTAAGTGGATATTGTTGTCACTACTGCAAAACCGGTGTTGAAAATTGTTTGTTGACTGCCATTTTCAAAATGGCTGCCAAAAAGGTGGGAAAATTCAACATTGTCCGATTTCAATGAAATTTGGTTTCCAAATAGATATTGATGTCGTAACTTAAAGATATAATTGTTGTTTACTGCCATTTACCAAATGATGTCTCGACTTCAAAACTGGTGTTGAAAGTGGTCCTTAGCAAGACAATTTGTCAAAGAAACCCAATCAAGAAATACAGTAAAACATGATCAGACTTAAAATAGAGTCCAAGTTAATGGTGGTGTTTGCTCTAGCTACCAAGGTTTGAGAGACTGAAGTTCAACTGTATAATTTACAATGTTAGCTTGATTGTGGCAACCGAAAGCCAAGTGAGCGATATAGGCTCCAGGGAGCCTCTGGTTTCATTTTTTTTGTAATTTTCTAAAACGAATTATATGGAGAGGAATCGTGTAATTTGTGGGATATTGAAAAGAAAAGACATAGGAAACATGTAAATGACTACAAATTTCAATCGCAGGCTACAATCCGTCAGAGAACAGACAAAAATTAGAAAAAGATATAGGTTAACAACGATAGGAACTTCAGACAGCTCGACTTGGTACAATGTGCTAGCCCAAGCAAAATTTAGCGTTATGGTTGAAAAGGTTTTTGGGTACCAAAACCTCCCCTTCCTCGATCTTCCGTTTAACTTCAATGCATCGTTGGGTTTTAAATATACATATTACAAACTTTACATGACAAATGCTGAAAAGACAGATGCATGGAATTCCCATAGCCGATGTACCAAGTTGCTGCGGGGTACAGGAAGACTGAGATAGTGACAAAAGATGCCCATGCATACATTTCCCCTTGAATAAAATTTATGGCATCAATGATCTACAACAACTACAGCTTTAGGAATATATATAACCTCCTTGAATAAAGCAAAGTTCACTAAGTAGGTACATTAAACTCTGTAATTATTGATTGTATTTCAAAAATATACACAAGAAAAGGGTTATGATGTGAGAAAGGTACTACTGAAAAGTTAGCCATCCAATGATTTATCAAAATTAGCTACAAATTATTGAAATATCATACAAATGGCAAGCGAAATTAAAAATACAGAGAAATCCGGTTTTCCTCAGCAAAACATAGGTTTCGTGGACTTAACTCGACATGGCCACAGGACATATGAGTTTCCTCTCAAAAAATACATAAACAAAGCTCACATCCAATGAGGGCACCAGACCTTTTTCGGGATGCCGGGGTGGAAATATTTCAGGCTCGGGAATTAGGGTTTTCTATAATCTAAGCCTCGGATTTCGAGAAATAAATGCAGCGGGAATCGGCATTTCATCTGTTTTTATCGGCCTACTATGTTATTTATATGAGAAAATATAATCGCCATCTATTATTTATATAAGAAAGTATAATCGCCATCTACAGCTTCCTTTGCTAGAGGAAACTTGTTTTTGGCTGCAGAAATTCATTGGATGCTGAGCGTTGTATGTCTTTCTAACAGAAAACTCGCATATGGAGAAAAACCTAGGTTTTCTGACAGTAAAACATAGTTGCTGTTGCAGAGGAAAACTGCGGGTTTAACTGAGGAAAACTCAAAACTGCAGGAAATTGCAGGAGGAAACTTAGCTGCGAAAACTAATTGGATGCATACAGAGCTTGTTTGTATTTCTACAGGGAAACTCACATTTGCTGTAGGAAAGTCGAGTTGGTCCAGGAAACCTACCTTTTGCATCGGAAAGCCAATCTTTGCAGGAGAAAACTTGGGTTTAGCTCTAGAAATTCATCGGATGCTGAACTTTTTATGTATTTCTTAGAGGAATAATCATATTTGCTGTTGGAAAGCCACGTTTAGTCAAGGAAACCCTAGGTTTCCCGTGAAGAAAACCAAGCTTTCCTGTTGAACAAAACTGGGTTTCTCTACATTTTGGTTAATCCCTCTTGTCATACAGAAATACAAAGTTGAAGTTAAAGAATCGAATATCCTACCACAGGATATTACATGTAAATACTAAAAAATCATTTAACTTAATGCAATATCTATTGGAAATCACAGAAGACCACTTATCTGAAATAATGTACACTTATAGCTGGTTTCAGAGCTGTCAAGGGGTTTTGGTTCCCAGAGTGGGACGAGAGGATCTTGGGGTTTGCCCTGCAAGATCTATTTCGAAAACGCAAAATGGTACATTCTGGGCTGGTATCATGTGGTCACAGCAAAGAATTTGCAAATTCTTCTCATAAAAAGAATAGAAAATGAAATTTGCTTTCATATATGCGACGTCAAATGAAAATTGTGTTTTATTTAGTAGATATTTATGGAAAATGAACCATCTGTGTGAAAAATATTAGAAACAATTGTGAATATCTGGTATTTCTTATCAAGAAAGATCGTTTTTCTATTAAAAATATATTTTTTCTTGAAAATTTAAAAAGCGTGACATTGAAAGAGATGAGCGTGAGAGTGGATCTAGGGTTGGAAAGCGTGACTCTCACGCCCAAAGCGTAATACTTGATAGGTCTGCGGTTTGACCTTGACCTTGATGACCTATGATACCATGATAATCTCACTCTCTTGGGCATTTTGCTAATTCTCAATTTCAAATACATTTAAATCAAAGACAACCATATTAACTATTTAAAATATGCAATGAAAAGAATGTTGCAATTATTTGTAATGTTCTTCAAGGATATTTTTTGATAAAAAAAATCATGTTGCCATGGAGATTATTGCAATATTTTGATTGACACGGTGTTGGTTTCAATGGTGTAAATTTAAACAATGTCTTCTGAGCATTTAATACTACTTTTTACACAAAGAAAATATTTTTAAGAACTGATTGAACAAGCAAACAGTGCAACATTGCTTAAGTTTTCCTTTTCCGTTAGGTGTACGTTGGTTACCATAGCAACCAAAATAAACAAAACACACCGTAGAAATCTTTTAACTTAAAATTGCATCTTACAGTATTACAATAAGTAGGAATGTCATAACTTGCCGGAATACACAATAAAGTATATCAATTCTGCATCAATTTACTGTTTATTCTTAATGTACCACAGGTTGCCTAGCAACTAAAAATTATATATTCTGTACAGTTTTCGAGCAAATTTTCTGTGTCATTTGTAACATTCATACTTGTAGATACTTTTCCTAAAGAGAACAATACCTATTTACACTGAACGAAAAAAAATCGAAATTATTTGTTAAGCCTAAAATTAGAAATTTGTAATCAAGTTACAATTGTATGAATGAATTATTTCTTACTTACCAGTCAGGAAAGTACATATAGGAATATCTCCCCGGATCAAATCTCCCAACTCGCATCCACACAGGTAACTATTATAAACATACATGTCACTTCCGGTTACCTGTGTTTATACCCAGACACCTCAGTTTATTGGCGGGATCAAAACATTCCCGTGTACCAAGCACAACTGGGGTGGTGGTGGGATCTATGACTGGTAAGTAAGAAATAATTCATTCATAAAATTGTAGCTTGATTACAAATTTCTAATTTTATATCATTCTATTTCTTACTTACCAGTCAGGAAAGTATATATAGGAATATTGCTGACTTCAAGGCAATACAAAACTTTCCCTGGTGGCATGTTGTGTATCTCTCAAATCGAAACCACTTCTTTACTGTTTATCATCATATCCATAAGTGTGAAAACGTAAGATACAAAATGGTGCTCAAAAAACCAATATGTGATTAAAATACTTCCACCAACAATCTTTCGATGCAACTCGCCGATTATAAACTTAGTCCAAATTCTTCAAAACATTAACATCTAATTCTCTGTAATAATATTTACAAAAAGTTGACTGCAGCGTCCAATTTGCAGACTCTAAGATTGAAGACAACGATGCTCCCTTAAATAAAGCCCATGTTGGACCAATTGCTCTTGTTGAATGAGCGGTAATTTTACTTTTCTTTAATTGCTGCTCACTAACATGAGCTTGTTTTATGGTTTGTACTATCCATTTCGAAATAGTTTGAGAAGAAACTGGTTTATGAGCGTCTGTTAACGCTAAAAATAACTTCCCTCTTTGATCTTTTGGTAATGTTTTCCTAAAAGGTTCAGTTTTCAATAAATACTGCAAAAGAGTCCTTCGTGGATCAAGAAGAGAGTTTTCGGAAAACGTAGGAACGAAAATTTTAGAACCAAAATGACTTTCTCTGTCTTGCTTGGCCAGTCCGTGTCTGATGAATGTAATCCCTTTTTGTTGAACCCTCATCGCTGTTTCTTCAGTTCATAGAGACTGTAGATCACTGCATCTCCTGAAAGTAGTAACAGCAATTAAGAAAACAGTCTTGAAAGTTAACTCTTTCAAATTAATACTATCTAAGGGTTCAAAAGGACTTTTTTCTAGCATGCAAATCCCATTCTGGTAGTAATTTTGTTACTGGAGGCCTTGAATTAAAAACACCCTTAATAAGCCTACAAATATAGGGGTGCTGACCAACAGGATGATTGTCTACTGGTGGTAAAATATTTAACAACATTGAACGATAACCAGCGATAATTCTGTACTGTAAGCCAGTGTGAAATAAGTATGTCAAAAACTCTGCAACCTGGCTCAAAGATAGTGAAGAGGGATCAATTTGCCTTGAACAACACCAGCTATTGAACTTTTTGAACTTGGAGCAGTAATCCTTCTGAGTTCCCTTTCTCCAAGAGGCAGAGAACAACTCTGTAGATCTTTCAGAAAAGCCTGCTGTTTCAAACTTTCTGTTGATAGTAGCCATGCAGTCAAGCTGAACACCTGAGGATTCGGATGATAAATCTGAGTTTTGGGTTGACACAAAAGTTCCGGAAACACAGGTAGCCTTACTGGTACAGCAATCAGTAACTGTAGCAGTTCGGGGTACCAATGTCTCCTTGGCCAAAGTGGGGCTATCAGCAACATCTGACACCGGAATTGCCTCATATATTGGATGACTCTGGGTATCAGACAGACCGGGGGGTACGCATACGCATACATCCTGTCCCAGGAAATTGTTAGTGCATCTAGGGCTAAGGCATTCGGGTGTGGGATCCATGCACAAAAAACTTCCGTCTGGCATTTGTCTGCCGACGCAAACAAGTCTATTAAAGGATTCCCCCACAAATTGAAAAGAGTCTGAACTACAGCCTTGCTCAGAGTCCACTCTGTTTGCCTGATCTTTGTACGACTGAGTTGATCTGCCAAAATGTTCTTTTTCCCCACTATATGTACAGCTTTCAAGATTATTTTGTGTTGAATTGCCAAATTCCACAAATCCCAAGTTTGAAAACACAACTGAGGAGATTTCGTCCCCCCTTGTTTGTTGATGTACTGAACGACAGTTGTGTTGTCTGATCGAATTAACACTGATTTCCCCTTTATTTGACTCAGGAAATGTTTCAGTGTCAGATGAACAGCTGTCATCTCCAAACAATTTATATGCAACTTTTTCTGAACTTCTGTCCAAGTTCCCTGAAAGATCTGATTCCCATGAAACCCCCAAAGCCTGTATTTGAAGCATCTGTCGTTATTGTGACTGAGGGTTGTGGTTGCAGAACAGATTGGCCTTTCAGCATGTTCGCTCCATTTTTCTACCATGTTAGATGGGATAACAGATATGGCGTAATGGGAACTTGAGCCGCCAGATCTTGTGAGCTTGGTTTCCAAAAACAAAGCAGATGTAACTGAATTGGACGCATGAATAAGCGAGCATTCGGAATTAACTGAATACATGAAGCCATATGAGTCCTAGTAAATGAAGGAATTGTTTTGCTGTAGCGGTTTTCTTTTTTAGAGAGTTTATTGCCAAATTGATCTTTGATATTCTCTCCGCAGTGGGGAAGACAAGCCCCTTGTCTAAGTGAAAAAGTCCCCCTAGATAAATCAATTTCTGGGTTGGAACTAGGTTTGATTTTTCCCTGTTTATCAGAAAACCTAATGAACATAGAAGATGTAATCATTTCTCTCGATCTGCTAATAATTGATGCTTGACTTGGTTTAGAATGAACCAGTCGTCCAGATAAACTATAAGTCTTATGTTTTGTGATCTCAGATACGCTGCAACTACTGTCACGATTTTGGTAAAAACTCGTGGCGCTGATATTAGACCAAAACACAGAGCTTTCCATTGATAGCAAACTTCCTGAACACAAAACCTTAGAAACTTGCGATGTTTTGGAAAAATCGGTACATGTAAGTAAGCATCTGTAAGATCGATCGAAATTGCCCAATCTCCCACTTTCACAAGGTTTAAAACTTTGGCTAAGGTGTCCATCTTGAAATGCATTTTCTTGAGGTATCTGTTGAGAGGTCTGAGATTTATTACTGGTCTCATCTGCCCGTTCTTTTCGGGGAATAGAAAAGATGTGGTGTAGAAACCTGTTTTTATTTCTCGGAGAGGGACTTTCTCTACAGCGTCTTTTGCCAAAAGAGTATTTACTTCCTGAATAAAAATTTCTGAATTTGTTCCTGAAAGTGAAGTTTTCCGAATTCCTGAAAAAAACTGGCTTCTGAATGAACTCCAGTTTGTAACCTTGACGAATTACAGAGAGAACCCGTTGATCCTCTGTTATCCTTTCCCAATTTTGTAGAAAAAATCTCAGAAGTCCCCCAACAGGTACCTCTGTTTGATACTGAAAATTCATTACTTCTAGATATGAGTCAACTGCTTTTCTTGGTTAACATTAGAGTCACCTTTTCTTTTATTGTTTATGTTAATCTCTGGAAGCAAACTGTCAATTTGAGCTTTGTCCTCTTTACGTTTTTCAAGCCCTGGTCCAAAGACACCTTCACCAGAGAGAGGTAAATACAAGACCTTCTCTTGAACACCTTTAATATTATTAAATCCTGCATCTGAAGATGCAGCTTTTCTGCATATCATATGATGAAACGCCCCAGTGCGTCCCATTTGATCTAAAGATTTTACAGAAATAGCGAAAATATCTTTTACTAACTGAACTGTTTCTGCACTAACATTCTCTGATTCAATTTTATTTAATAAAGTTCCTAGAACTTGTTGTAAATAACAAATGGAAACTATTCCCATACAGGTAGATACCTGACCTTGGAATGCCAACTTCTCTATCTGTTTCAAGGGCTGTGTACACAATTGCTTATGTTTGTCCCATTTAACTGCCCTCGTACCATGAATAGCACCAAATATAGATTCTAGAATATCGTCTAAACTTGGTACCTGTAAAAAATCAATAGAGTCATTATGAACTGGAAAACATTGAGCATACTCTTCCTTAAAACATGATAATTTATTTGGAAATTTACTTCTCCAAGATGATTCCAAAATTCTCTTTTGAGCATCGTCAATTAATAGCCCATGCGACGAGTCAGAGTTCTCAATTGGTACATCCTCCTTGAAGAGTTTGACTAGAACATTAAGACCACAATCTTTAGATTTTCCAGTTTTTACTAATTCTGGATCTTTAACCTGAACATTAGTGCCAGAAGTTACAGAAAT
Source organism: Modiolus philippinarum (assembly GCA_002080025.1). Lineage (NCBI taxonomy): Eukaryota > Metazoa > Mollusca > Bivalvia > Mytilida > Modiolidae > Modiolus > Modiolus philippinarum. The sequence goes on from MJUU01056503.1 coordinate 7,950, forward strand.
TATAGGTTTTTCCACACTTTGTGACATTATATGTTGACTAAAACAATCAGTTTTTTACTCTTAACTGACATATCATAAACTGGACTTCTTCCAGATTTTTGAGAAATACTGTCATCATCAGAGCACAGACCCAAAAGATCAGATTTTTCACCTTGATTTGGATGTAGAGACAGTTCTGACCTAATGTCAAACTCCACTCCAGGACTACCTAGGTCTTCATCTAGGTTAGAAGATAGTGATTGTATCGGTCTACGCGCCCCTGTCGGGCCGTTATCCGAAAACTCTCTACTCTGTGTGGCTTGCCCACCAGTCTGAGAGACATCCTTGGCTTTGTCTAGTACAGGCGCAGTCCCTGACTTATTACCAGCCAACAATTCATATAATAAATCAAATTTTGTATCTAACCTGTTTTCAAGGCTATCCATTCTATTTTGTAATTCTGTAGTCTTCGAGACTCGCTTACTTTACCTTTTCTTCACAGTGTTTCCTTTACTTGCATTAGTTCTAGCCGACGCCATTTGTTCCGAGTAGACGTTTCTTCTTCACGGGTTTCTTCGCTTCCCAATTCATTTTCAGAATTTCTAATGGAATGAACGTCGTCAGTAAATTCTGACTTCTCCTTAAAACATAAGGCGAAAACGAAGCCGAAAATATTTCAACATAAAGATGTAAGTAGGAACGCTTGGGAGAAGCGTCTTGTTTTGATTCCCGCCGAAGATAAACTGAGGTGTCTGGGTATATACACAGGTAACCGGAAGTGACAAGTATGTTTATAATAGTTACCTGTGTGGATGCGAGTTGGGAGATTTGATCCGGGGAGATATTCCTATATGTACTTTCCTGACTGGTAAGTAAGAAATAGAATGATTTAAAATCTAATAGGCAGCAACAAATGTAAATTTGGCATGGATATGCTAAGCTGTCACGTGACCGGTTGCCATAGTAACGACAAAATTACATATTCACGGAAAACCTTTTGACATTTACTCTACAATAATATCATTTCTGTAAATATAATAAACAAACTCTTTGTTTGCTGGGCTTATGTGTAAACATTTGCTTTTTGCTATATTTTTTACTTAAATTACCCTGAATGGGAAAGGGTTAATGTATAGGTCCTTTGCAAAAATTATTCATTTCAATAGGATCAGACAAAAAACGCAAATATGAAGAACATAGCTAAAAATTTGACCCCATTGGTAAGAAAATATCATTTTAGTCATGTATTGCATAGAAGCATTTTGACAGGTGAGCAATACAGGCTCAGTCTCTGAGCCTCTAGTTCCATTCCTAACAGTAATGATGATCATTTTCAAAAGTCAGATTGCAAAAAACTTTGATTCTACTTTTGGTAAGTATTCTGACACTCTCAAAGACCTGTTATTTTTGGAATTCTACCTAGCAACCATATCTTTTTCAATTCCTAACAGTAATGATGATCATTTTCAATAGTCAAATTGCAAAAAACATTGATTCTTATTTTGTTAAATTTTCTGAAAGTCTTAAAGACCTGTTATTTTTTGGAATTCTATGTAGCAACCATACCTTTTTCAATTTCTTACATTAAGAATCATTGTTTTCAATAGAAAGACTGCAAAAATCTTTGATTCTTATTTTGGTGAATTTCCTGAAAGTCTTAAAGACCTGTTTTTTTTTTAATTCTACCTAGAAACCATATCTTTTTCAATTCCTTACAGTAATGATGATCATTTTCAATAGTCAGATTGCAAAAAACTTTAATTAGTTCCCTACTGGCTTCGCCGAAGGGGACTTTAGGTTTGCACTTCGTCAGTCCGTCAGTCCGTCGGTCCGTCAGTATGTCATTCTGTCAGTCCGTCACACTCAGTTTTCTGTACTTTTTTCCTATACTATAAAAGATATTTATCTAATATTTAGTATGTAAGTCTACCACCATGAGTTACAGACCAAGTTCGAGTTTGGTACCGGTTCATTGATTTTGGACGGAGTTATGGCCCTTTAACTTAGAAAATTTTGGTAAAATATAGGTTTTCCGGACCTTTTTCCTAAATTGTTCCAGATATGATGCTAATATTTGTTATGTGAGTCTACCAATATGAGTTACAGATCAAGTTCGACTTTTGTTCCGGTCCATTGATTTCGGACGGAGTTATGGCCCTTGAACATAGGAAATTTTGGTAAAATATAGGTTTTCCGGACTTTTTTCCTAAACCGTTCCAGATATGAAGCTTATATTTGATGTGTAAGTCTACCACTAAGGGTTACAGATAAAGTTTGAGTTTGGTTCCGGTCCATTGATTTTGGACGGAGTTATGGGCCTTGGACTTAGAAAATTTTGGTAAAATATAGGTTTTTGAGACTTTTTATACGACCGCAAAAATTTTGCGGTCGTATTATGGTATCATACGCTGGCGTTGGCGTCGGCGTCTGTGGACAGCATAACTTTGGTTCTGGTGAACTGATTGTTACCAAATTTTAGCATGATGTTTGTTGGCACAAGCTTAAGCCCGGGTTTTAATTTTGCGTTCCCTGCCCAACCCGTTCTTGAAAAAGAGGCAAAAAAGGGGCCAAAAAGGGGTTATATTAGGTATTTTCGTGTCTGTGGACAGCATAACTTTGGTTCTAGTGGACCGATTGTTTTCAAATCTTAGTATGATGTTTCTTGGAACATTCTTGAGAAACGTTGTTTTCCTTTAGTTTTTGACCCCACCCATTTCAGAATTAGGGGCTAAAAAAGGGTTAAATTAGGTGTTTTCACATATTTGACTGTAGAATCTTTATTATTTATTGGATTTTGATGGGATTTGTTTCAGTGTGGAGTATGTCAACGGATTTCACGTAGCATGTACCACTCACGAGATAAATGGGCCCAACAGGGGCTAATCTCAAAAAAAATAATTTTTTTTATTTTAAGTCCGATTTTGATGCAGTTTTTTTCAATGGATTCCTTGTGGAAAATTAATATGGCACTCAGCTATTAGATTTTTGTTAACTTGTTTCCTTTCCCAGCTATGAGGGGCCGAAGGGGCCAAAATTGCGAATTTGCAGATAATGTGGACTTTCTATTTTTTATCGGATTTCAATGGGATTTTGTTCTTTGGATTCCCCTTGATCTAAGCTTTCAGAGGTATTTCAACGGATTTGGCGTAGCTCTTACCATTTCCGAGCTACAAGGGGTCAAAGGGGCCAAAATTGCAATTTTTCTAAATATGTCAAATCTTTATTTTTCATCGGATTTCCATGGGATTTTTTTCTTTGGATTCCTCTTGACCTAAGCTTTCAGAGACATGTCAACTGATTTGGCGTAGCTCTTACCGTTTCCGAGCTATGAGGGGCCGAAGGGGGCCAAAATCGTAAATTTACAGATAACCTAAAAATTTTATTTTTCGTCGGATTTCGATGGGATTTTTTTCTGTGGATTCTACTTGATGTAAGCTTTCAGTAGAATTCAACGGATTTGACGTAGCTCTTGTCGTTCCCGAGATATGAGGGGCCGAAGGGGGCCAAAATCGTAAATTTACAGATTACCTTAAATTTTTATTTTTCATCGCATTTCGATGGGATTTTTTCTTTTGATTCCTCTTGATATAAGCTTTCAACGTCATGTCAATGGATTGGGCGTAGCTCTTACCGTTTCTGAGCTATAGAGGGTCAAAGAGGAATCATAAGGAGTCATAAGGGCTAATTTTTTGTTTCCCTAGTTTGTGTCCAGCTAATTACTTGGTCAATCTCCTTATTGCGTCCATCTAATTATTGTGTCAAGCTCTTTCCTATGTCCATACTCACTTTAAATTGCACTTTTTCAAATTTCAGTGGACGACATGCTGCGGTCGTATCATGCTGCGCTCGGCGTAGCCCTTTATTTTCTAAATCATTTCAGATATTAAGCTGATATTTGCATTGTTACTCAACCACTATGGGTTACAGATCAAGTTTGAGTATGGGATGGGTCCATTGATTTTTGACGGAGTTATGGGCCTTGGGCTTGGGCTCCAAAAACTTTTCTTCTTTAACTATTTTTGCTGGTATAGCAAAAAATTATTCCACCGGTAGGGGACTTCTGTATTGCCTTGCACTTGTTTTAAATTAGATTTTTATTGATGATTCCTATATATACATTTGTCCAAAAAAGGTGAGTGTGGGGATTGCAATCTATGATTGACCTTTTTTCATTTATTATTGATGTTATTTGGACTGTCCAGGTCGGCCATTGCCCAGATGAGCGACACAGGCTCTTGAGAGCCTCTTGTTAATTGATTTATCAGTGAAATCCCAATAATATAGATCCACCCAGTACATTGCTGCACAAAGTTGACGATTATTTCTTGTCAAACATTTTTAACCATTGTAAATTACAGTATATTGAAGTTGTAACGAAATCTACCTTGATCATGTTTATTAACAGAAGTAATACATGAAAATTTTCGGAAACATAAACTTTTAATTTGGGGAAACCTAAATACATTTTAATTAACATTTAAAAAATTTCCTGAAAGGAAATGCACCTGTGTGTATAAATAAACTAGTTTTTGATACCAGAAATAATATCAGGACACTTTAAAAAAAAGTCACATAGGAGGTGCTATGTTTTGGCACTACTTATCTATTAGCATGATATGATGATTGGAAATTTTGGAAACTTGAAAACTGCATATAAATTGTGGAAAGAAACAATATATTAACCATGTTTCAATACAAATTTATTTCATGTTTTATGAGTTATCCCCTGCATCTTGGGATCCTCTGCAGCAGACAGCACTAAACTTCAAAACATGCTTTTTTAGGACTGACTAATCCCTTTATTGATATAAATGAATATTCAAGTTTTATTTTAAATTGATGATTTAATTTGCTTATCATATTTGCAGAAGTAGCTACTTCAAGTCATGCTCAGAAGAAAGAAAGGCAGATATCTGTAACATTTTAGGACAGGTGGAAGATACTGGTGATGTATCACGTCATCAAAAAAGACCAATGCTAAAAATGTGCTCTCATTGTATTGTAAGTAGTTAGTTTAATAAATGTTTTAATACAGACTACTTGGTGTGAAGCATAGAGCGGGAAATGTCTTCACTTTCTTTTCTATGTTTGCTTGATAAATGTCTTGGTACAGATCATTTGACTTAAAAGGATACAGTGGGAAAAGCCATTTCCTTTATAATACGTATAAAAATGAAGGATTTTGGCATGGGTATTGCCTTATTTCCAGATTGATGTCTTAAAAGCCAAACCGCCTGATTGCACCTGCTCCTCTTCCCCATTCAACTATAGTCCTGCTGGACACGTGATAACGGGTGACCTAGATATCGTTGGAAACCAAAAATTACGAGATATTTTTGAAAAAGGTCCAAAATTCCGTGAACCCCAGCACATCAACTGGAAGTATGACTTCAAAATTATGATGGATGCATTTGAAGACTATGCCAGAATGTGGGCGAAGAAAGAAAAAGAAGATGTGGAGACATTGTCAGACTGGATCAGGTCGATTAAGTCATTAATCATGAATCGTATCCGGCGCTTGAAAACATCTATGAAAACTAGAACGCCCAGCATATTTGATGACCCTCTTGTTGCTAAAACATTGACAAACTTCCAGGAAAAGTACATCATAGTACCTGCAGACAAAGCTTCTAACAATATTGTGTTTGTATGCAAGAAACACTATTTAGACTGTCTTGTTAAGGAGATGG
>MJUU01056503.1:14693-28219 GCA_002080025.1 Modiolus philippinarum
TCAGTGTCACAAATAAAAACTGACATTTTCAGCTAGATTCACGTCTTCCCTGATTTGACATTACCGGTTTTGACTTTACCCTGGATTGACCCACTGACAGGGTGATGGGTGCTGTGCACAGAGCAGGACATGCTTACCCTTCCGGGGCACCTGATGTCACTCTTGTTTATTGAGAGTTCACACTGTTAGTGATTTGGTTTTTTGTGTTGTATATGTGGTGTTCGTGTGTTTTGTGAGCATGTTGTGTCTTTGGTCTTCCGTCTTCTGGTGTTCTTGCTTTTGCCTTGTCTCTGGACTTTGATTTGTGTAATCTTGTGCTTTGTTCCTTCGGTATTCTACTGCCGTTGTTTTCTAATATTATATAGAACTTTTGAAAAAAATACATATTCTGTCTGTACTAAAGCCTGGAAAATAAAAGCTTTAAAACCTTGGTATCATGGCCACAAAAATTATGTTCCTAGAATTAATTGTGTGCCTATACATGTTAATATTATAAAGGAGCACATCCTTTGCTATCTTAGGTTAAATGGAATTAAAAATGAGGTTTTAAATATCTTTAAATAGAATTTGCAATCTTTTGATTCACTTTTCCCATAGGGTTACACTTTAACTTTGTCAAGGATAAAAAAATTCAATGTTTCAAAAGTATACCATATTTGTCCTTTGACCTTTGACTAATATCATATCCAAAATGCAAGAAATTCAGATAGCTCCTTTTTCCTTGACAGCCTACAACATTAGGGTACCAAAGTTGATAAGTCCAAGGAGTTCTGAAAATGGAAAAAAAACACTCTCTCTACCTGGCATTAATGCAAGTTCCTGATTATAAATATCATGGCGACTTTTTTATACAATAATTTTTTTTAAGCATAAACTTGCCTTGGCCTTAAAAAAATCAGGAATTCATAAAAAAATAATGATAATAATAAATAAATAAAATGCACCAAAAATACTAGGTACTATATTCGTATACTATTCGTATACCTCGAGGATGGTTAAAAGTTAATTGTCAACTTTGCTTTTATATGGTCAAAGAGAAGATAAAGTTTATTACTATTTTGATAAACCTTTTGCTTTTGAAATCAAAGTTATTCTCACTTTGATCATATATAGCTAACTTGGTACAGGGAGATATTCCTCAAATAATCTTACTATTGTCATGAATGAAAAAAAAATGTTACATTTATTTACATGTAATTATATTTAAGAAATAATTCATGGGAGCTTGAATATATACTGATTTTACCACAGGTTGGTCCTTTATGCCAAATATTTTACCCTGAGTGTCAGAGAGGGGTAAGATATCTGCAAAAAGGACCAACCTGTGGTAAAATTAGTGTATATTCATACAAGCTCCCATGAATTATTTTGATTCTAATAAGACAGAAATTTTTTTTTATCTGAGGCACTCCTTGGTAAAGACATGTGATGGCCGTTCCTTTAATTGAAATACAGAAATAAATAAAAGATATTTAAAAAAAACACAGAATTAAGTATTTATTTGATGTGGACATGACAAAAGTCAATTATACCAAGCAAGAAAGTATCAAAATCGCCATATTTACAGGTGTGTTTACTTATTTTTAACTTCACATTAACGTATGGGTGATTTTGGAACAGCACAAATATATAAGGATTTTACCATGTGTGTGAACACAAAGCATTTTAGGAACGTCATATTAGAATTTTATATTACATATAGGGAGATGTTACCTTGGAAAAGTATAGTTCATGCAGAGGTCTGTTATGTGCACTTAAGCCTAGTGAGTTCAAACAAGCACTGAAAAATGAGACTTTGAAACAGCACATGTCAGAACTTTGTAATAATTGTGACTGGAGTATAGATAACAAAAAAGAGCTAGTAAAACTAGCCCAGGAACTAGGAGTTATAAGGTATGTTCTAATTATGTACAGTGATAGCTATCTACACTGAACACTCTTGTAAATAATCCAGGAACTAGGAGTTGTAAGGTATATGTTCTAATTATGTACAGTGATAGCTATAAATACTGAACACCCTTGTAATAATCCAGGAAGTAGGAGTTGTAAGGTATATGTTCTATAGTTATACCCCCTGCAAACAAAGTTTGGGGGGTTATAGGAATCACCCTGTCTGTCTGTCAGTCTGTCTGTCAGTCTGTCCGTCCGTCTGTCTGTCCGTCCGTCTGTCCACATTTCTCGTAAGCGCAACTCCTCTCAAACCAATGGAAGGATTTTAATGAAACTTTACACAAAGGAAGGACACTATATGGAGATGTGCATGAAGGAATATAATTATTGTCCGAAACCAGGAAGGGGAGATAATTTGACTGACTTTTCGTTGATTCCCTATGTATGTGTTACCTCTTAAGCGCAACTCCTCTTAAACCACCTGAGGTATTTTGATGAAACTTTACACAAAGGAAGGACACCATATTGAGATGTGCATGAAGGAATATAATTATTGTCCGAAACCAGGAAGGGGAGATAATTTGACTTTGACTTTTCGTTGATTCCCTATGTATGGGTTACCTCGTAAGCGCAACTTCTCTTAAACCACTTGAAGGATTTTGATGAAACTTTACACAAAGGAAGGACACTTTATGGAGATGTGCATGAAGGAATATGATTATTGTCCAAAATCAGGAAGGGGAGATAATTTGACTTTGACTTTTTCGTTGATTCCCTATTTATGGGTTACCTCGTAAGCGCAACTCCTCTTAAACCACTTGAAGGATTTTGATGAAACCTTACACAAAGGAAGGACACTATATGGAGATGTGCATGAAGGAATTTAATTATTGTCTGAAACCAGGAAGGGGAGATAATTCGACTTTGACTTTTTGTTGATTCCCTTTGTATGGGTTTACTCGTAAGCGAAACTTCTCTTAAACCATGTGAAGGATTTTAATGAAACTTTACACAAAGGAAGGACACTATATGGAGATGTGCATGAAGTAATATGATTATTGTCCAAAATCAGGAAGGGGAGATAATTGGACTTTGACTTTTTGTGGATTCCCCATGTTTGTGTTACCTCGTAAGCGCAACTCCTCTTAAACCACTGGAAGGAATTAAATGAAACTTTACACAAAGTAAGAACACTATATGGAGATGTGCATGAAGGAATATAATTATTGTCAGATACCAGAAAGGGGAGATAATTTGACTTTGAGTTTTCATTGATTCCCTATGTATGGGTTATCTCATACGCACAACTCCTCTTAATCCACTTGAAGGATTTTGAAGAAACTTTAGACAAAGGAAGAACACTGTATGTAGATGTGTAAAAATGTCAAATTGGCTGAAAAAAAGGTGAATTTTATATTTGTCTGCTTTAGACAGAGTGTTTTCATTGGAACCCTTGGGAAAAGTTGTTTCTTGAAGATTATATCATTGTGTCCATACTGATATTGTGTCCATACTTGTACGGTGTCCACACCTGAATTGTGTCCACACCAACTTAATTTTGCACTTACTATATCGTTCAGGGTTCAATGAGCGGGGGAGGGGGTATCTTTGGCTGCCATTCGGCGACAGTTCTTGTTATATGTACAGTGATAGCTATCTATACTGAACACTCTTGCAAATAACCCAGGAACTAGGAGTTGTAAGGTATATGTTCTAATTATGTACAGTGATAGCTATCTACACTGACCACTCTTGTAAATAATCCAGGAACTAGGAGTTGTAAGGTATATGTTCTAATTATGTACAGTGATAGCTATCTATACTGAACACTCTTGTAAATAATCCAGGAACTAGGAGTTGTAAGGTATATGTTCTAATTATGTACAGTGATAGCTATCTATACTGAACACCCTTGTAAATAATCCAGGAACTAGGAGTTGTAAGGTATATGTTCTAATTATGTACAGTGATAGCTATCTGTACTGAACACTCATGTAAATAATCCAGGAACTAGGAGTTGTAAGGTATATGTTCTAATTATGTACAGTGATAGCTATCTATACTGAACACCTTCGTAAATAATCCAGGAACTAGGAGTTGTAAGGTATATGTTCTAATTATGTACATTGATAGCTATCTATACTTAACACCTTTGTAAATAATCCAGGAACTAGGAGTTGTAAGGTATATGTTCTATTTATGTACAGTGATAGCTATCTATACTGAACACCTTTGTATATAATCCAGGAACTAGGAGTTGTAAGGTATATGTTCTAATTATGTACAGTGATAGCTATCTACTCTGAACACCCTTGTAATAATCCAGGAAGTAGGAGTTGTAAGGTACATTGTAAACTTCAATCCTTAGATGGCTCACTAATCACATTTTTGAATATGGGTCATATTTGTTTTTCTCCGTTTCAATGGCTTAAAGAATTTTGCACTCAGACCCCCACTTTTTGAGTGGCCAAAAAGGCCATATGAGGTATTGCCATCACTTGGCGTCCATCAGCGTCCGTCGTCCGTCCGTCCGTCTGTCATAAACTTTTTAGCTCGCCAGGACGAATGTCCGGAGAGCTATTGCCATCACCCCGGCGTCGGCGTCGTCAGCAACATTTTAACCTTGCCTGTGGAATGGAGACCTGAAGAACTAGGATGTTGATATTTGGTATATGACATCCTTGTGATGAGAGCTTTCTTTTGGTACCATACTTGTAGACATTTTGACCTTNTGGTAGGGTGTTCATATTGGGTATGTAACTTCCTTATGATGAGACCTTTCTAATGGTACCATATTTGTAGACATTTTGACCTTGACCATGCCCTTGGGGTAATTTTTAAAAAAACTTAAACCTTGCTTCTAGAAGGTAGGCTTTTAGTGGTAGGGTGTTCATATTTGGTATGTAACTTCCTTATGATGAGAGCTTTCTTGTGGTACGATATTTTAAGACATTTTGACCTTGACCTTGTCCTAGGGCAATTTTTAAAAAACTTTAACCTTGCTTCTAGAAGGTAGGCTTTTAGTGTTAGGGTGTTCATATTTGGTATGTTACTTCCTTATGATGAGACCTTTCTAGTTGTACCATATTTGTAGACATTTTGACCTTGACCTTGCCTTAAGGACAATTTAAAAAAAACTTTAACCTTGCCTTTAGAAGGTAGGCTTTAAGTGGAGGGTGTTCATATTTGGTATACAACTTCCTGATGACGAGGGCTTTCTTCTGGTACCATACTTGTAGACATTTTGACCTTGACCTTACCCTGAGGGCAATTTGTAAAAAAATTAAACCTTTCCTCTAGAAGGTGGTCAGCCTTTAGTGGTAGGGTGTTTATATTTTGTATGTAACTTATTTATTGTGAGAGCTTTCTGGTGATACCAAATTTGTAGACATTTTGACCTTGACCTTACCCTGAGGGCAATTTTTTAAAAACTTTGAACTTTACTTCTAGAATTAAGTTGTTTAATGATAGGGTGTTTATATTTGATATGTAACTTTTCTGTGAAGAAAGCTTTTTATTACTTTCGAATTTATTGTGCATTGAGGTTACTGGAATCCCCGGCGAGCTATGTTGTCTTCTGACAACTCTTGTTCAAAAATCTTCTCCCCTGAAACCACTAGGCCAATTTTAACCAAACTTGGCCAGAATCATCAGGGTATCTAGATTCAAAATTATGTTCGATTAGTCCGAGGACCAAACAACATGGCTGCCGTTACTAAAAATAGCAGATAGGGGTAAATTGCTGTTTTTGGCAAATACCGTAACTCAAAAACCATCACAGATATCAAAAATCTGACATGGTTTAAAAGTGATCAGCATGACAAGATCTACCTGCCCTGCAATTTTGAAGAAAATCCGAAATTCTGTCTTAGAGTTATTGCCCTTTTTCCGTGAAAATTTCCAAATTTTGATATTCTTTATTTTTTATTGCAAAAACTATAACAGAAAGAGGTCAACTCGAAATGCAAAAATGTTCAGCATATCAAGATCTACCCACCTTGAAATTTTGAAGAAAATCTGACTACCCATATAGGAGTTTTTGCCCTTTATTGGCCAAATTTAAGAAATTTGATACTTTTTGTCATCAATTTAAAAAATCTTCTCCTCAGAAGCCACAGGGCCAATTGTTACCAAACTTGACCTGAATCATCACCAGGGTAAACAGTTTCAAAATTGTGTTCGATTAGTCCGAAAGCCAAGCAAAATGGCTGCTGTTACTAAAAATAGAACAAAGGTTGCATTTTTTGCAAATAACTCGAAAACCGTTATAGATATCAAAAATCTGATTCAGGTGAAAATAATCAGCATGTTAAGATCTACCCACCCTGCAATTTTAAAGAAAATCCGAAATCTAGTGTTGGCGTTATTGCCCTTTTTCCGTAAAATTTTCTAAATTTTAATATATATATTTTTTTTTATTTTAAAAAGTGTAACAGATAGAGGTCAAGTGTAAATAGCAAAAAGGTTCAGTATATCAAGATCTACCCACCCTGAATTTTTAAAGAAAATCCAAAAATCTTTGTAGGAGTTGTTGCCCTTTTTCATGGAATTTTCAAATTTTCATATTTTGTCGTCTTGTATATCCATAACTAGAGAAGATGAAGGTTAAGTGTAAATTGATTAAAATGTTTGCCATGCTATATGGCAACTTGTAAACTGGTGTTAAAAAATTGTTCGATGACCGCCATTTTCAAAATGACCGCCAAAAAAGGTGGGAAAATTCAGCATTGTCCAATTTCAATGGAATTTGGTTTCCAAGTGGATATTGATGTTGCAACTTCAAAACAGATCCTGATAATTGTTTGTTGACCGCCATTTTCAAAATGGCCGCCAAAAAAGGCGGGAAAATTCAACATTGTCCAATTTCAATGGAATTTGGTTTCGAAATAGGTTTTGATGTCGCAAATTCATAACCAATGTTAAAAATTGTCCGTTGACCGCCATTTTCAAAATGGCTTCCACAAAAGGCGGGAATATTAAACATTGTCCAATTTCAATGGAATTTGCTTTCCAAATAGGTTTTGATGTCGCAAATTCAAACCAATGTTAAAAATTGTTTGTTGACCGCCATTTTCAAAATGGCGCGCGCGCACGCACCCAGCCCGGCCGGCTTCCACAAAAGGCGGGAAAATTCAACATTGTCCGATTTCAATGAAATTTGGTTTCCAAGTGGATATTGATGTTGCGACTTCAAAACAGGTAGCTGAAAATTGTTTGTCGACCACCATTTTCAAAATGGCTGCCAAAAAAAAAAGGCGGGAAAATTCAACATTGTCCAATTTCAATGGAATTTGGTTTCCAAACGGGTATTGATGTCACAAATTCAAACCAATGTTAAAATTTTTTCGTTCACCGCCATTTCAAAATGGCCACCAAAAAAGGCGGGAAAATTCAACATTGTCCGATCTCAATGAAATTTGGTTTCCAAGTGGATATTGATGTTGTGAATTCAAAACTGATGTAAAGAATTGTTCATTGACCGCCATTTTAAAATGGCTGCCAAAAAAAGCGGGAAAATTCAACATTGTCTGATTTGAATGAAATTTGGTTTCCAAGTGGATATTGATGTTGCGACTTCAAAACAGCTAGCTGAAAATTGTTTGTCGACCACCATTTTCAAAATGGCTGCCAAAAAAAAGGCGGGAAAATTCAACATTGTCCAATTTCAATGGAATTTGGTTTCCAAACGGGTATTGATGTCACAAATTCAAACCAATGTTAAAATTTTTTCGTTCACCGCCATTTCAAAATGGCCACCAAAAAAGGCGGGAAAATTCAACATTATCCTATCTCAATGAAATTTGGTTTCCAAGTGGATATTGATGTTGTGAATTCAAAACTGATGTAAAGAATTGTTCACTGACCGCCATTTTAAAATGGCTGCCAAAAAAAGCGGGAAAATTCAACATTGTCTGATTTCAATGAAATTTGGTGTCCAAGTGGATATTGATGTTGCGATTTCAAAAGTCGTGTTGAAAATTGATTGTTGACTGCCATTTTCAAAATGGCTGCCAAAAAGGCGGGAAAACTCAACATTTTCCTATTTCAATGAAATTTGGTTTCCAATAAATATTGATGTGGTAACTAAAAAATATAGTTTTGAAAATTGTTGTTGAGATCCATTTACAAAATAATGTCTCAACTTCAAAACTGATGTTGAAAGTGGTCATGCAAGTACATTTTTGTCAAAAAAGCGCAACAAAGAAATATAGTAAAACAAGATCAGACCTTAAGTACAGTTCAAGATATTGGTGGTGTTTGAGCTAACAAAGTTAATGAGATACTTAAGTTCAGCTGTATAACTTAAAATGTTTGCTTCATTGTGGCAACTGAAAGCCAGGTGAGCGATACAGGCTCCTGGGAGTCTAGTTATTTTATGAATGTCTTCTGTAGGTCAAATTAAGACACCTGACAAGTTTTCATAAAATCCTTGGTACAACTTCCTACGTTTTCAGACAAAAAAATAGTCCTAATGATAACTAACGAAGTATCCAGAGAAATTTATTTCCCGCCATTTTTTTGGTGTCATATATCTGTGTTAAAAAGCAACCGCACCTATATATATCTTTTTACCATTTCATTTAGTCAACAATTCTTAATCAATTGAAATAGGTTTCAAGAAATCCTTCATATAAACAACATCAGGAGTGAGCCTCCTTAAGAACTCTGATACCTTAACAACTTTATAGCCTAGGAACTAGTAGTTGTCAGGCACATGTTAACTGCAAAGTTAATTATAATGATACCTTTCTATTTATACTGAAATTCTGTGTACCCCAGGAACTAGGAATGGTTAATTAAGGTGTATGTTGTATTTGTCTATACTGAACTTCAGTGCTGCTCAGGTACTAGGAGTTGTAAGGTATTTTTTATACGACCACAAAAATTTTGCGGTTGTATAATGGTATGGCGTTGGCGTCGGCATCCACTTCGTCTGCGTCTGTGGACAGCATAACTTTACTTCTAGTGGACGGATCTTTATGAAACTTTGGTATGATGTATCTTGGTACACATGTAAACAGAGGTTTTAATTTTGAGTTGGTGGTCCGCCCGTTTTAGAAAAAGGGGCCAAATATGGTTGAAATTGGGTGTTTTCACATATTTGACTGTAGAATCTTTATTATTCATTGGATTTTGATGGGGTTTGTTTCAGTGTGCTTCTGAGAAAATTTCCAATCTGAACCCCTGCGAAAATGTCTTGAGCAGTTCTAGAACTATTCATGAAATGTTCTTGGACAACAGTTCTTGAACTGTTCAAGAAAAATTCATGAATAGTTCGTGAACATTAAATGAGAAAATTCATGAACTAACAGCTCTTGAAACAGTTCATGAATAAATTTTCATCAACAGTTCATGGATTTAAATTCATGAACAGTTCATGAATTTTAATTCATGTAAAGTTCATGTAAAGTTCAAAATACTATTTCTTGAATAGTTCTTGAACAATTGTACTTGAACTCCTAAAGAAAAGTTCTTAGTTCATGAATTTTCTCATTTAATGTTCACGAACTTCTCCAGAACTTTTCTTTAACAGTTCAAGAACTGTTGTCCAAGAACATTGCATGAATAATTCATGAGAGGTAATGAACAGTTCAAAAGCTTTTGTTCTTGAATTACTCAAGAATTACGAGTTTGACATCTACAGTAAACCTTATTTACATTAATCTAGCTATGTGTCTTACCTTTTACTAGCTTCATTTACCTTTAGAGGATTGGCAGATGAAATGTATTAACCTTTCGGAAAACTACATAGTGCTAACATGTTATTTAACATTAATAGTATCCACAAAGGAAAACAAGCAAACCCATTTTCTGCTGGCATCCATCATGTCCATTGTACATATTTCTGTTTTCTTGTGCAGTATCTGACAATAGCAAACCAAAATAATCCTACTCGCAAACCGTCATCCTTGGTTGAACTGTTTGAAAGTTTGACAAATCAATACAAGCAAATCCGATCCCCCCCTTTTTGTCACATGGTATCCTATAAATACAACCTACATCTGTAAATGGAGGTCAAGTTTATTTTTCAACTACGAGGATCCTAGAGTACCTAAGACAACTTGGCCCCACACTTTTGGTACAGACGTACGGCCGAGATTTTCAAAACACCCCCAATATATTGATTCACCATACCCATTTATATATTTCCATTGAAAATCTGGACCCAATCAAATATTTTATACTTATTGACTGGGTATGATTGGAATAGTAAGTTTATTGCCCCGGAGGTCAGTGTTTGAAACTAAAATGTAATGTATCATATACAATAGGTCTACCAGAATGTAAACATGCATAGACCCCAAACCAAATGTCAAAGACCAAGTCACTATATTATATTCTTACAGAACAAATTTTCATAGACATTCGGTCTATGCAATATAATTACAAGGTAGCCTTAGGTCAATTTTGATAGACATTGTCTATAGGTCTACAGCTAATTTCCCACACTGCGAGGTACAACTATGCTCGAGGCGTAGCCGAGGGCAAAAGTTGTATCCGAGGGGACAATAAACTTACTATTCCGCAAATATGCAGTCAGTAAGTGTTTTATTATACCGAAAGAAACTCCAGACAAAAAGATATGTTAATGAGGAAAAATAGTTTATGCTGATGAGGGAAAATAGTCAAAACTTTGAAAATGGAAAAATAGTAGAAATATTGTATGATCATTTGTTATAGAAAAAGATACGGTATAACCTAAGGTATAATAATGTGATCTAGTTTTATTGTTGCAATTGCCAGTGCAAATATTGCACACTGGACACTGATTTTGCAATATAATTTACACGTAGGTCAATTTTTGTTACAATTACTCTCAATAATTAGGATTAAATATAACACAAATATGATTTTAATAATGGTATGCCAAATTATCTACCCATTGATATAACAGGTTGATGAAAATTGCACCCCATCGATATATCTGACTTGTCAAAAAAAGTGAACAGTTCTAGGGGTACATCTGTGTATACCAATATATAGGAAGAGACCCCCTCCCCCGGGTGCCAATTCAACACAAATAATTACAAAGTATAGTTTTCACTTTAGTTCCTACTCTTATCATATATTTTGTGCTGGAGTAACTCGAGTTCATACCCTAGATACGATAATGTAACTCTCAGTTCACTACGTTCCCGTGAGGGTTACGACTTGGTCCCATTACCCGTAATGGAGCAAAATTTGTTTCAATTTGCAAGCGAAGTACCTACTGATGTATAAACACAATCAAGTTTTACTGCTTATGTTTCTTATATTTTTTAAAAAATGTCCTGAAGTGTCTCAAAACGTTCTTTTTTGAAACGTGTTTTCAAAATTGTTTCCCAAGTTTCGGCCGTTTTGAAATTAACTTTGATGAACATGATCAGGTGTAGGATTTCAAAACCAAATCCGGTCATTTCCGGATAATATTAATGTTAAATTCCAGTCTATGACCAACATTGCTTTGCAGAATCTATGGCAGCATTTTACGATTTTATTCATCAGTCTCTGTCATAATAGCGATTCACTTTCAAAGCCATCGCTTCAGATTTTCAATTTGATGTTCAACACTTTTCCTAAGGAAGAATATGCATTTTCAGCTCACCTGGCCAAAGGCCATGTGAGCTTTTGCCATCACTCGGCGTCCGTCGTCCGTCCGGTCGTCCGTCCGTCCGTCCGTTAACTTTTATTCAAAGATCTTCTCCTCTGAAACTACTGGGCCAATACTATCTTCTCCTCTGAAACTACTGGGCCAATACTAACTAAACTTGGCCTGAATCATCACCAGGGTATGCTCTTTCAAGTTTGTGATTTTTATGTCCGTAGACCAAACAACATGGCTGCTGTTACTAAAAATAGAACAAAGGAGTAATTTGCTGTTTATTGCAAATTACTCGAAAACCATTACAGATATCAAAATTCTGACATATGGTAAAAATGATCAGTATGATGAGATCTACCTGCCCTGCAATTTTGGAGAATATCCGTTTACCTGTCTTGGAGTTATTGCCCCTTTTCCGTAAAATTTTCAGTTTTGCGTTACTTTTGGTCTTATATATTGAAATTGATAGAAGATAGAAGTAACGTTTGTGTACCAAAAATGGTCAGCATAGTAAGATCTACATGTCCTGCAATTTTGAAGAAAATCTGACAACCCACATAGGAGTTATTGCCGCTTTTTCTTTGAATTTTCACAATTTTTTGAACATTTTTACCTTTATTTCAAAAACTGTTTGAGATAAAGGTTAAATGTGAATTGCAAAAGTGTTGAGGTTTTCCAGAACTACAATTTCTACATATCTCCAGCAGATTTGCATCTCATCAAAGATGGCCACCAGCGGGGAAGACAGTTTAACATAGGACCCTATGGGAAATGCATTCAAAGATCTCCTCCTTTGAAACCACTGAGCCAATGGGGACAAAATTTTGTCACAATAGTCCTCAGGTGGTCTCTTTAAAGTTTGTGATTTTTGCGTTTGTACCTCATCCAAGATGGCTGCCAGCGTGGAGCACAGTTTAACATAGGGACCCTATGGGAAATGCATTCAAATGTCTTCTCCTCTGAACCTACTGAGCCAATTGATACCAAACTTGGTTACAATAGTCTTTAGATGTTTTCCTTCAAAGTTTGTGATTTTTATGTTCATACCTCGTTCAATATGGCCGCCAGCAGGGAACATAGTTTAACATAGGGAACCAATGGGAAATGCATCCAAAGATCTTCTCCTCTGAAACTACCAAGCCAAATTGAACCAAACTTGGTCACAATAGTCCTTGGGTGGTCTCCTTTAAAGTTTGTGATTTTTACGTTCTTACCTCATCCAAGATGGACGCCAGCATGGAACATAGTTTAACATAGGGACTGTATGGGAAATGCATTCAAATGTCTTCTCCTCTGAACCTACTGAGCCAATTGGAACTTGGTTACAATTGTCTTTGGGTGATCCCTTCCAAAGTTTGTGATTTTTAGTTTGTACCGCATCCAAGAATGAAAATGTAACATCTGCTGAACTGATTTATAGTATGAATTGGTGGTCTTTAGGTGACAATGAATAAAACCAGTGACCAGGTGAGCGATACAGGCTCATGTGAGCCTCTAGTTTTTTATTGATTAAGGAGGAAAAATGTTAATTTGGAGATTTTTTACTTTCAAAGGTCTGATAAGCTCACAATAAAACCATTATTTTGCCCGATGTGAATCACACCTGAGGGCTGCTCCATTACGGGTAATCATGGTAATGGGATTAAGTCGTAACCATCACAGGAACGTAGTAGACTGAGGGTTACGTTATTGTTTCTATCATACCCTTGTAGACAAATAAACTTGCCAGGTGCATTCCCATATTGATCTAGATATTTGCTTCATTCCCAAACAAACACAATGAAGTGAGCCGAGGTATCTTTTTTTACCAAAACAAATATACACCTTTCTTTTTACATTGTATACTGAAAGCTCATATTTTCATTGTACATAGATACGTAAAAGCAGCGAGGTCATAGCCCAAAATTTGGTTGGAATGAATACCAGGATATACTGTAATGGAACTCGCAATATGAGAAGTTGCCATAAATCATGGATTTGTATACAAATCCTTGCATAAATTGTTTCAAATTTGCAAGGGAAATTTTTCAGACTTTATCAATAAAACGTTGGC
>MJUU01056508.1:22627-35365 GCA_002080025.1 Modiolus philippinarum
TATTTGGTCTGTTGCTACATCTAGGTTGGTGCATGCCAGTCTGGCACATGTCAGGTAGCCCTGACCTCAATTTCATGGTTCATTAACTTTGATCATTTCTCTTTAACTAGAACACTTACAGGCATCATATATGGTCTACTGTTACATCTAGGTGTGCACATGCCAGTCTGGCACCTGTCATGTAGCCATGACTAATTATTTTGGTAAAGATATGCATATACAGGCGAGGCATTTCTGTGTCTTCACTTGTTATGATTGGCGCCTTGCCCTTTTCAAATCCTGGCTAGAACACTGAAGCAGTTTGTACAGCCTATACCAGTAGTCCTAGGCACTTGATATTTGATATGCAGTTGCGTCTTGGGGAGTACATACCGATTCCACACCCGGATGGTGGCCCTGGCCCCTTAGTCACGCATGAACGATCACATTAAGTTTTTAGCAAGCAGTTTGTACAGCCTATACCTGTAGTTCTAGGCACTTGATATTCGATATACAGTTGCGCCTTTGGGAGTACATAGCGATTCCACCCCTGGATGGTGACCCTGGCCCCTTAGTCACGCATGAATGATCACATTAAGTTTTTAGCAAGCAGTTTGTACAGCCTATACCAGTAGTCTTAGGCGCTTGATATTTGACATGCAGTTTCGTCTTGGGGAGTTCATACCGATTCCACGCCCGGATGTTGGCCCTGGCCGTTTAGTCATGCATGAACGATCACATTAACTTTTTAGCAAGCAGTTTGTACAGCCTATACCAGTAGTCCTAGGCACTTGATATTTGATATGCAGTTGCGTCTTGGGGAGTACATATTGATTCCATGTCCAGATTGTGGCCCTGGCTCCTTAATCATGCATGAGTGATCACATCATTTTTTTCCAAGGAAATTGTAAACACAATTAAAGATTATATTTTATTCTTATTCCTGCTGCAGTAGATCAGTGTGCAAATTAAGTCGATGCAAAGGGGCGGTCGAGACATATCCTGTGTCCACAGTTTATTTTATACATGAATGAATTTTCATTTGATATAGATATATACTTGTTCCAGACCATATGTGTATTTGGACCGTACGTGTACGGTCCGGACCATACAAGTATTTTTTCGAAAATACCCATACGGTCGGACTGTACACGTTTGGTCCGACCGTACAGGTATGGTCTGGCTATTTCAAAGTCTTCCGTTTTCTTGGATGATATATCAATAAGTTAATATACCGTATGCAATATAATTTAATGAATAAAGCTCTTATTTGTAGAAACAAATAAGATTTTCTAAAAATCATTATTTTAAAGAAAATATAAGAGAAGAAATAAGAATTTACTGTAATTATGTTTTGGAGACGCCTTTATAAAACTGATTATTAATTGAACGTTATTTGGTATAAAAATTACACAATGTTCCAAAATGGAATACCCCCTGTCCACGAAAAAACTTCTCAATGTAAAAATGAAGTTAATGTATTACCTTTAAAATTTGTGTGAAAAAGTGAAGAAAAAAAAATTATGTCACTGCTTCTATAATTTCATTTCAGTTATATTAGTAAATTATTATTTTTAGCTCACCTGGCCTTAAAGGCCATGTGAGCTTTTGCCATCACTTTGCGTCCGTCGTCCGTCAACAATTTCAAAAATCTTCTCCTCTGAAACTGCTGAGCCAATTGTAATTAAACTTGGCCTGAAGCATCACCAGGGTATGCAGTTTAAAAATTTTGTTCGATTAGTCCGAAGACCAAACAACATGGCTGCTGTTACTAAAAATAGAACATATGGGTAAATTGCTGTTTTTTGCAAATAACTCAAAAACTATTACAGATATCAAAAATCTGACAGGGTGCAAAAGTGATCAGCATAGCAAGATCTACCTGCTCTGCAATTTCGAAGAAAATCTGAAAACCTGTCTTGGAGTTATTGCCCTTTTTCTGTAAAATTTGCAAAATTTTAACTTTATTAATTTTTTATCAGAAAAACTATAAGAGATACAAGTCAACTTTTATTGCAAAAATGTTCAGCATGTCAAGATCTACCCACCCTGAAATTTTGAAGACAATCCAAAAACCTGTGTAGGAGTTATTGCCCTTTTTTCTAGGAATTTTCAAAATTTTCATATTTTTCATCTTTTATTTCCAAAAGTATAGAAGATGAAGGTTAAGTGTCAATTGATAAAATGTTTGCAATGCTGTGGCGACTTCAAAACTGATGTTGAAAATTATTGGTTGACCGCCATTTTCAAATGGCTGCCAAAAAAGGCGGGAAAATTCAACATTGTCCGATTTCAAAGAAATTTGGTTTCCAATTAGATATTGATGTTGCGACTTCAAAACCGGTGTTGAAAATTTTTCGTTGTCCACCATTTTCAAAATGGCCACCAAAAAGGAGGGAAAATTCAACATTGTCTGATTTCAATGAAATTTGGTATCCAAAAAGGTATTGATGTAGCAACTTCAAAACTGATGTTACAAATTGTTTGTTGACCACCATTTTCAAAATGGCCACCTAAAAAGGCGGGAAAATTCAACATTGTCTGATTTCAATGAAATTTCGTTTCCAAAAAGGTATTGATGTAGCAACTTCAAAACTGGTGTTAAAAATTGTTCGTTGAACGCCAGTTTCAAAATGGCTGCCAAATCAACATTGTCTGATCTCAATGAAATTTGGTTTCCAAGTGGATATTGATGTCACTACTGCAAAACCGGTGTTGAAAATTGTTTGTTGACTGCCATTTTCAAAATGGCCACCAAAAAGGCGGGAAAATTCAACATTGTCCGATTTCAATGAAATTTGGTTTCCAAATAGATATTGGTGTCGTAACTTAAAGATATAATTGTTGTTGACTGCCATTTACCAAATGATGTCTCGACTTCAAAACTGGTGTCGAAAGTGGTCCTTAGCAAGACAATTTTTGTCAAAAAAGCCCAACAAAGGAGTACAGTAAAACATGATCAGACTTAAAATAGAGTCCAAGTTAATGGTGGTGTTTGCTCTGAAAAAGATTAAGAGACTGAAGTTCAACTGTATAATTTACAATGTTAGCTTGATTGTGGCAACCAGAGCTGTCAAGGGGCTATGTGTTCCGAGAGTGAGATGGGAGGACTTGGGGGTTTGCCCTTCAAGGTTTTTTTTTTTGGAAGACGCAAAATAGTACATTCTGGGTGAATATCATGTGATCATAGCAAAAAATTTGCAACAAATTTCTTGTCAGGAAAAGAATAGAAAATGAAATTTGCTTTCATGTATGTGACCTCAAATGAAAACTTTGTTTTTTCAATAGATGTTAATGGAAAATGAACCAGTTGTATGAGAAAATATACGAAACAACCCTAAATTTCTGGTATCTCTTATCAAGAAATATTGTTTTTCTATTCGAATATATTTTTTCTTGAAAATTTAAAAAGCGTGACATTGAAAGGGATGAGCGTGAGAGCGTGATTTTGGGTTGGAAAGCGTGACTCTCACGCTCAAAGCGTGAGACTTGACAGGTCTGGGCAACTGAAAGCCAGGTGAGCGATATAGGCTCCAGGGAGCCTCTGGTAATAAAGACCTAATAATTTATACCATTTTCAGCGGTAGCTAGTGCTATCAGTTTTGACTGTAACTTACTTCTTTGTTTGAAAAACGAATGTAGTGTCTGTCTTTTTCTTTGTACTCATACAGTCTAAATATATGTGTATGGTCCAGCTCGTAGCAGACCATACATGTAAACTCATACGGTCCGACCATACACATACGGTCGGACCATATGGGTATACGCATACGGTCTGGTGGTACGTTTACGGTCCAAATACGCGTATGGTCTGGAACATACTCATCATAAAATCAGAAATGGAATATGCTTATTTTCACATGATGCCATTAATTTCACATTTTACAGTTTTCAATTTAACATTTTAGATGATGGACAGCGAGAGTGATGACAAAAACCTTAGTAAACTTCACGATAACCATTTCTTATCGTATCTCAATGACTCATGTAGCCGATGTCGGATTAATTATTTGGTGTTGACGATGAAAAACTCTGTTGATGAAGCATTCAATCCTGTTGATCTTTTATCAGATCTGGCAGCGAAATACAAACAGGAGCGACTTTGTAGAATTATTGATGACACTTTAGCGGGAAGAAATTTGGACAGATCAGATTCTAACCCAGAGAGTCATAATAACACATAGTATTAAATGTAGTAAATATAGTCAATATGCATGAAATTAAACATTCAAATAAACAGACAAAAAACGCATTTAAGTTTTTGATCAGAGGTAAGGTACGTTCAACTTGGTTGCAACCATGAGTTTCTGCATGGAGCTCATCTAAGATGTCTGTCAGTGGAGATCATTTTCAATATTCAAACTCTGTACTCTGACCCATTTACATTAGTCGTATTAATTTAAAGGTTTATTGAAATGTCTGAACTTATGACTAAGACAATCATATAAACAATAAATATGTAGGCAAGGGCAAGTTTTTCTTTGTATTCTTTCACTCCAAATGTTTTTGGAATCTTTTTGCATTATCTCTTTTAGAAATGTTACATGAAGGGGAGACATATGTTTTAGTTTTGGCCAACCTTAAAAAAATCTCTGTTTGCCATTGAGTACTGAGGTATTTTCATATTGTGTAGATAAAAAGGGAAATTAATATTTTTTATGCCCCCGCGATGAAAAGTCGGGGGCATATTGTTTTACCCTTGTCTGTCCGTCCGTTTGTTCGTCCGTTTCTCCGTCTGTCTGTTTGAATGAAAAGCATAACTATTCATGTTTTTTGTCTCGCCAGCGACGAAAGTTGCTGAAAGCGAGACATAGGTATTGCTTTCCAGCGGCGGTGGGGGCGTTGTAAACTTTTTCTAAAACCTTAATAACTTTTTAACTGTTATACATACACAGATCATCTTTGGTCCACAGATACCTTAGGTTATGAGCTTTCCACTTGTCAAGTGACATAGACCTCATTTGCATGGTTCAGTGACTTTGTAAATATTGTGACATAGTTTTGCATTCAAGTCAATTTCTGAGCCATTGTTATGTATAGAGATACCATATTTTGTGTAATGCCTCATCTTAATGAGTACATGACAGTCTGACACCTCTCATGTAACCTTGACCTCAATTTTATGGTTCAGTGACTTAGTTATTAGTCCCCTACCTGCTTCGCCGAAGGGGACTTTAGGTTTGCACTCTGTCAGTCCATCTGTCAGACCGTCAGTCCGTCACACTCAGTTTTCCGGACTTTTTTCCCATACTTTTAAAAGATATTTATCTAATATTTGGTATGCTAGTCTACAAGCATGAGTTACAGATCAAGTTCGAGTTTGGTTCTGGTCCATTGATTTTGGACAGAGTTATGGGCTTTTGACTAAGAAAATTTTGGTAAAATATAGGTTTTCCGGACTTTTTTTCTAAACCGTTCCAGATATTAAGCTAATATTTGCTATGTGAGTCTACCACTATGAGTTACAGATCAAGTTTGAGTTTGATTTGGGTCCATTGATTTTGGACAGAGTTATGGGTCTTTGACTTGGAATATTTTGGTAAAATATAGGTTTTTTGCTAAGCTAATATTTGCTATGTGAGTCTACCACTATGAGTTACAGATCATTAACTATTTTTCTGGTATAACAAGCTATTCCACCGGTAGGGGACTTCACGATCCACATTTGTTATTTTTACATTCATGTCCATTTCTCAGCAATTTAGGAAAATAGACTCTCCATATTAGGTTTATTGTTACATATTAAGGGGTATATGCCAGTCTGACACTTGTCAAGTAACCTTGACCTTAATTTTATGGTCCAGTGACTTTGTTAATTTTTTACATTGATGTCCATTTCTCAGCAATTAAAGAACCTAGACTTACCATATTAGGTTTATTGTTACACATTAATGGGTAATATGCCAGTCTGACACCTGTCAAGTAACCTTGACTTTACACCTGTAATTTCATGGGCCAGTGACTTTGTTAATTTTTTACATTGATGTCAATTTCTCAGCAATTAAAGAAAATAGACTCTCCATATTAGGTTTATTGTTACATATTAAAGGATAAATGCCAGTCTGACACCTGTCAAGTAACCTTGACCTTAATTTCATGGTCTAGTGACTTTGTTAATATTTTACATTGATGTCCATTTCTGAGCAATTAAAGAACCTAGACTCTCCATATTAGGTTTACCTTAAAGTTGAATCGGGCATTAATTTTCTTGACCTTCTGCATTAGGTTTATCATGTGTAGACAATAATGTTTATATTCTACACTTGTTTTTAGAAAGTTTGCAAACAAATTCCAACTACTTCTAAGGAATGTAACTTACAATACATATCTTTTGGAATACATATATGTATTCAAAATGACCGTGGTTGCCATGGAAACTGAAAAAAGGCGGGAAAATTCAAAATGCCTTAAATGCGATGAAACTTAACAAGAAGGATGTCTAGCACCCAAAGAAAGGATTTTGGGTATCAGAATTTTCAAATTTCTGCCATTGCCATGAAAACTGGAAAAAGGCGGGGAAAATCAAAGTGCCTCAAAATGGATGAAACTTTACAGGAAGATTGCCTAGCACCGATAGAATTGATTTTCCGTCTCATAACTTCCCTTTTATATAGTTTGGAAAAAAGGGTAAGCATATCATTGTGTCCATACTTGTACTGTGTCAACACCTGTATTGTGTCAACACACACTTAAATTTACACTTGCCATATTGATCCAGAGTTCAATGAGTGGGGGCATAATTGGTTGCCATTCAGTGACAGCTCTAGTTTATTGAAGGAATTAGGTTTTAAGTCCATAAAGGGCATAGGATTTAGCTATTAACATGATAAATTTGACAATTTTGATAATAAAAGAAAAAAATATTCATAACATCAATAAAATTTTTTGAGTTGGGCCATTTTTGGGGTAAGGAGGCAACGGCAAACATATGAAATTTTATTTTAGGCCTTACTAAAACAGACCCACCTAGCTTTGCCAGATTAGCAGTGTCTGACAGATGTGGGCCTCTAGTTGTCCTGAATTTCACACCAAATGCAATGGGAAGAAACAATTCAAACAATCTTCCATTTATGGTGACAATTCATTGAACAAAGCTTTTTCTGGCCACTTCGAAGTCTACTGACCAGGTTAATGTAGTGATTAGAATCTCTTGTTTCTAATTAGATTAGCCGCATTTAGTGTTTTGATCCAACAAATTCTCAGGTTTAGGAAGGGATTATTTTAATAGCCAGTTTTAATCTTACAGTTTTAAACTTAGATTTATTTGCTGTGAATGCTGGCTATAATTAGTATAATTGTAATTTAATTCACTTAATCATTTGGTGCACACCTGTAAACCCCAAAGGAGATGACTTTTGTGCAGAAGTGTCTATATCATATTGAGTTCTGTTTCCTCTCTTGACATCTATGGTGTTGTCTATACACATGTATATTTCACTGTCAGTTCATCTCAGTTCATTCTCTGACCAACATCTGGGTTCCTTTTGTAACTAGTTTGTCTTGTTTTGAATCACTGATATTTGCTTGTATTAAAATCGTTTTCTGGTTTTTAGTGAAATAGCAAAAACATCTGTTATCTTAGCCAGCCAGTTTCTAGATTCTTGACCAGACTTACTGCCTAAGTACAAAATATTTTCTTGAATTTTGAAGTTGTTTCAATTCAGAACATAACATATTGACTTTTATCTGTACAACTCCTTGTTATATCTCTATGGCTTTTTATGAAGAATTAAAAGTTGGAATATTAAAAAACAACACAAGTCTGTTCTGTCATTTTCAAAGTGAGATAATTGAGATCATACTTTTCATAAACAGGATTGATAGTTTAAAGCCCATTGTAAGTTTAAAGCCCATTTTAATTGAACAAGCCCATCAATTTTAGCCAAAAGATAATTCACATTTTATGCTTTAATAACAAAGAACATAGTTTAAGATTGGACCCTATGGGAAACACATTCAAAGATCTCTTTCTCAGAAACAACTAATCCAATTAAAACTAAACTTAGTTGCAATAATAGTTATATGATATCCAGCAAAGTCTGTACCTCTTCAAGGATTGGGCACCAGAGAGGAACATAGTATAACATTGGACCATAGGGAAAACACATTTAAAATTCTTTTCAAACTATTCCTATTAGAACCAAACTTATTCAAATGGTCCAAAAAGTCACAAATATGTTGGCAGTGATTGTAAGAGCACTTTGCCAGTTTAATTAATGTTTGTTGACAATCCCGCACCCATGACCAATGAAAACATGGATGTAGCGTGGCGCGACAATTAGCAAAGAATTCTGCTCAAATCGTGCCAGGGGCCGTCTTGAACTTACTGAGATATGAGCAAAGCTCATTGTTGAAGGCCTCAAAGTGACTTCAAGATGAAGAACAACAATAAAAGCGTTGTTCCTTAGCTTGTTTTTTACCATGTATTTGTAGAGANTTTGTCTCATGTGCATTTACTCCATATTCTTTTATTCACCATTGGTTAAATCACTGAATAATCAAACAAATGACAGAGGCTTGAAGTGTTAAAGCAGAATAAGATAGGGAACTTTGAATAGGGAAGAGTAGTTGGCTAAAATGGTTTGAGTTACAAAGTCTCAAATGGTTTGAATGTTGATGAACAAAGTGAGTGTTACAGTCTCAATCGTTTTAAATTTAATGGACAAAGTGAATGATCCAGTCACAAATGGTTTTAAAATTAATGGCCCAAGTGAGTGATGCAGTTTCAAATGGTTGGAATGTTAATGGTGCAGGCTCAAATGATTTGAATGTTAATGAACAAATTGAGTGATGCAGTCTCGAATGATTTGAATGTTAATGAACCAAGTTAGTGACTGTCTCAAATGGTTTGAATTTTTATGAATCAAGTGATTGATACAGTCTCAAATCATTTGAATGTTACTGAATCAATTGACTTTAACAGTCTCAAATCATTTGAACATTAATGAACCAAGTGAGTGATAGTCTCAAATGGTTTGAATGTTAATTAACCAAGTGATTTATACAGTATCAAATGATTCAAATGTTAATGAACAAAGTGAGTGATACAGTCTCAAATTGTGTGAATGTTAATGAACCAAGTGAGTGACAGTCTCAAATGATTTGATTTTTTTATGAATCAAGTAAGTGATACAGTCTCAAATCGTTTGAATGTTAATAAACCAAGTGAGTGATACAGTCTCAAATGGTTTGAATGTTAATGAACAAAGTGAGTGATGCAGTCTCGAATGGTTTGAATGTTAATTGACAAAATGAGTTAAACAGTCTCAGATTGATTGAATGTTAATTAACCAAATGAGTGATACAGTCTCAAATGGAGCACTAATGAAGCAAATGAGTGATACAGTCTCAAATGGTTTGAACATGAGTGATGCAGTCTTAAATGGTTTGAACATTAATAAACCAAATGATTGATACAGTCCCAAATGATTTGAACATCAATGAACCAAGTGAGTGATACAGTCCCAAATGGTTTATGATCCAAGTGAGTGATACAGTCTCAAATGATGGAACATTAATGACCCAAGTGTTTGACACAGTCTCAAATTGTTTGAACATTAATGAACCAAGTGAGTGATACAGTCTCAAATGATTTGAAAATCAATGAACCAAGTGAATGATACAGTCTCGAATGGTTTGAACATCAATTAACCAAGTGAGTGATGCAGTCCCAAATGGTTAATGATCCAAGTGAGGGATACAGTCTCAAATGACGGAACATTAATGAACCAAATGAGTGATACAGTCTCAAATGGTTTAGGAACCAAGTGAGTGATACAGTCTACTAGATGGAACATTAATGAACCAAGTGTTTGACACAGTCTCAAATTGTTTGAACATTAATGAACCAAGTGAGTGATATAATCTCAAATGATTTAAACATCAGTGAACCAAGTGAGTGGTAAAGTCTCAATGGTTTATGAACCAAGTGAGTGATACAGTGCTAAATGGTTTATAATCCAAGTGAGTGATACAATCTCAAATTATTTGAACATCAATGAACCAAGTGAGTGATACAGTCTCAAATGGTTTATGAACCAAGTGAGTGATACAGTCTCAAATGTTTTGAACATTAATGAACCAAGTGATTGATACAGTCATAAATGGTTTGAACATCAATGAACCAAGTGTTTGACACAGTCTCAAATTGATTTAACATTAATGAACCAATACATGGTCCAATGAACATGTTAAGTTTTTGTGCATAGTTTAGTTTCTGAGTAATTATAAGTGGTAGGTCAATGATTTATGGTATTTAGGTTGGTCTTGGGTAGTACATGTCAGTCTGGCAGGTGACTTTTGTACTTGACCTCATTTTCACGGACTAGTGGCCACGTTAAGTTTTTCTGCTTAAGTCCATTTCTCAATAACAAGAAGTGGTAGGTTGATAATATTTGGTATATAGGTTGGTCTTGGGTAGTACATGTCAGTCTGNTCAAATGTTTTGAACATTAATGAACCAAGTGATTGATACAGTCATAAATGGTTTGAACATCAATGAACCAAGTGTTTGACACAGTCTCAAATTGATTTAACATTAATGAACCAATACATCAGCAAACAAATACCGAAGCAAGAATACCAAGTGAGTGATACAGTCTCAAATGGTTTGAACATCAATGAACCAAGTGAGTGATACAGTCTCAAATGGTTTATGATCCAAGAGTTTGATACAGTCTCAAATGGTTTATGAAGCAAGTGTTTGATACATTCTCAAATGGTTTGAACATTAATGAACCAAGTGATTGATACAGTCTTAAATGGTTTAACATTAATGAACCAAGTGATTTATACAGTCTCAATGGTGTGAATGTTAATAAACCAACTGAGTGATACAGTCTCAAATGGTTTGAATGTTAATGAACCTAGCGAATGATACAGTCTCAAATGATTGGAACATCAATGAAGAGTGATACAGTCTCAGATGGTTTATGAACCATGTGAGTGATACAGTGCTAAATGGTTTGAACATGAATGAACCAAGTGAGTGATACAGTGATACAGTTTCAGATAGTTTGAATGTTTATTACCGGTATACAGTGACAAATAATTTGAATATTAATGAACAAAGTGAGTGATATGGTCTTAAATGGTTTGACAGTTGAATGATACAGGCTCAGATGGTTAGAATATTAATGAAGCAAGTGAAGCAAGTGATTGATGGTCACAAATGGTTTGAAGCTTAATTATCCAAGTGCACTTTACTGTCTCAAATAAAATAAATGAACGAAGTTAGGGACACGGGCTCAGACAATTTGAATATTAGTGAACCAACATGAGAGAAAAGATCTAAAATGGTTTAAAATTAATGAGCCAAATAAGTGATAAAGTTGCAAACAGTTTGAATATTGATGAACGAGGCACATAGAAAAACTGAAATGTTTTGAATATGAATGATTTATAAGCAGTGATACAAGACTACAGTTTCATTCAAGTAATAACTTGAAAATTTTAATTTTGTTTGAAACAGGGGTTTTTGAATCACTGATTGTTTTAATCATTGCAAATACCTTTTATCCTCTTTTCTAATACATGGCCTAAAAGGAAACTAATTACCCACTAATTACTTAATGATTAATTAAAATGCAGAAAACTTGAAACTCTTAACTGCCTAAGTATGTGGCTTGTGGTTTATTGTACACTTTAATTTGGAATAATCAATAACTATATACTTGGTAATTGAAATTTTATTTCAAATTGTTAATTTTAAATCTAGTTAGAACAGACGTATTAGTAAAGAGCTAATTGAATTAGGATTAACCTCTGAGCTATGAGCAGAATAACAATACATGTATAGCGGATTAAAAGTTAATGTAGACCAGTGCTTTCTCTGAATAATGCATTTGTCATAATAAAAGACATAATCTATTAAGAATGATATAAGCAACATAAGCTGTTGCAGTTGCGAAGAAACAGAGACGTGGTCACCAAGTTTTTTCACTATATACTTCATATCAAACGACATTTTTTCGATAAATTTTCGTAAAGCCATTTTTGTCTCGCCCGCGACGATAGGCGCATAAAGCAAGACATGTGCACAAAGTATGGCGGTGGTGGCAACGGCGACATAGACGTAAACTTTCATGTTAAGTTTTTGTGATTAGGTCATTTTCTCAGTAACTATAAGTGGTAGGTCAATGATATATGGTATGTAGGTCGGTCTTAGGTAGTACATAACAGTCTGTCTTATGGCTTTTGTCCTTGACCTCAATTTCACGGTCTAGTGAGCATGTTAAGTTTTTGTGATTAGGTCATTTTCTCAGTAACTGCAAGTGGTAGGTCAATGATATTTGGTATATAGATTGGTCTTGAGTAGTACATGACAGTCTGTTGTATGGCTTTTGTCTGTGACCTCAATTTCATGGTCCAATGAACAGGTTAAGTTTTTGTGCATAGTTTAGTTTCTGAGTAATTATAAGTGGTAGGTCAATGATTTATGGTATTTAGGTTGGTCTTGGGTAGTACATGTCAGTCTGGCAGGTGACTTTTGTACTTGACCTCATTTTCACGGTCTAGTGGCCACGTTAAGTTTTTCTGCTTAAGTCCATTTCTCAATAACAAGAAGTGGTAGGTTGATAATATTTGGTATATAGGTTGGTCTTGGGTAGTACATGTCAGTCTGTCATATGGCTTTTGTCCTTGACCTCAATTTCATGGTCTAGTGAGCATGTTAAGTTTTTATACGACCAACCACAAAAATTTCGCGCTCGGATAATGGTTTGGCGCTGGCATTGGCGTCTGTGGACAGCATAACTTTGG
>MJUU01056509.1:0-17283 GCA_002080025.1 Modiolus philippinarum
GGTCTAAGGGGTTCTGGAGTTATGCCCCTTGAAACTTAGAAATTTTGCTAATTTTAGGGTTTCCGACTGATAACTTGTGAACGAAATAACACAAGGTCTTCAAACATGGTATGCAAGTTGTTTACAACAAAACTCAGGTCAAGTTTGATTTTGGGTTAAGAGGTCCAAGGGGTTCTGGAGTTATGTTCTTGAAACTTAAAAAAAAATGCGAATTTTAGGGTCTTCAAATTTGGTATGCAAGTTGTTTACCACAAAACTCAGAACAAGTTCTATTATGGATTCAGAGGTCCAAGGTGTTCCGGAGTTAGGCCTCTTGAAACTAAGACGTTTTGTGAAACGTGGCGGGGTATCATGTAATGCACCATTACTATTTTTAAATAACAGAAAAAGTATAAAAAAATTGTCTTGTGTTGTTTCCGAATCAGGTATTACAATTTTTAGGAGAATACGCGAAGCGAAACCCTACATTTACTCAAGCTATAATATCTTTAACATTATTCTAATGAGTTCACACTAGAGTGCCTTAGTTCTGAATGTCGACTTTTTATATGCGTCCTTGTTGTGTCTTTGTTTTTCCATGTTCCCGTTTTTGCCATATGGACTTTTGTAGTCATCGCTTCCATTGTTCCTTTGGTATTCTACTACCGTTTTTTCTCTAACCGAAACAACAGGTAAGGGATAACAAAATACCAAAGTCACCGTTAATTTATTTTCAGCATATGCGCATCTCGACAACTTATGTCTCATCAGTGCAGATCAAGACCAAAACATTTGGAAGTTCATTAACCAAAAAAAGCGGGTTAAAGCTGAAAGAGAACAATTAACCAAAAGGATCTAAATAGAAAAGTTAAAATACAGTGAAGGACAGAGCTTTGCATGAGGGAGATACCCCTTAGTTTTAAACAAAATTTTGTAAAATATAGATATTTTAAGTTTCAAAAACAATCGGTTTTCGGGTCAGGTCCGATATACTGACTACTGGGTTGGTGAATACCCTCGGGAACTAACAGTCCACCAGCAGGGGCATCAGCCCAGTGGTAATAAACAACAAAATACCGAAGTCACCGTTAATTTATTTTCTGCATATGCGCATCTCGACAACTTATGTCTCATCAGTGCAGATCAAACCAAAACATTTGGAAGTTCATTAAACAAAAAAAAGTGTGTTAAAGCTGAAAGAGATCAATTAACCAAAAGGATCTAAATAGAAAAGTTAAAATACAGCGAAGGACAGAGCTTTGCATGAGGGAGATACCCCTTAGTTTTAAACAAAATTTTGTAAAATATAGATATTTTAAGTTTCAAAAACAATCGGTTTTCGGGTCAGGACCGAAGTACCGATAACTGGGTTGGTGAATTCCCTCGGGAACTAACAGTCCACCAGCAGAGGTAATAAACAACAAAATACCGAAGTCGACGTTAATTTATTTTCAGCATATGCGCATCTCGAGAACTTATGTCTCATCAGTGCAGATCAAACCAAAACATTTTGAAGTTCATTAAACAAAAAAAGTGTGTTAAAACTGAAAGAGATCAATTAACCAAAAGGATCTAAATAGAAAAGCTAAAAATACAGCTAAGGGCAGAGCTTTGCATGAGGGAGATACCCCTTAATTTTAAACAAACTTTTGCAAAATTTAGATATTGTAAGTTTCAAAAACAATTGGTTTTCGGGTCAGCATCGAAGTACTGACTAATGGATTGGTGAATACCATTGGGGACTAACAGTCCTACAGCAGAGGTATCAGCCCAGTAGTAATTAATAACAAAATATCGAAGTCACCGTTCATTTACTTTCTGGATATGCGCAACTCGACAACTTATGTCTCGTCAGTGCTGATCAAACCAAAAAAAATTGGAAGTTCATTAACCAAAAAAGCGGGTGAAAGCTGAAAAAGAACAATTAACAAAAGGATCTAAATAGAAAAGTTAAAATACAGCGTAGGACAGAGCTTTGCATGAGGGAGATACCCCTTAGTTTTTAACAAAATTTTGTAAAATATAGATATTTTAAGTTTCAAAAACAATCGGTTTTCGGGTCAGGTCCGAAATACTGACTACTGGGTTGGTGAATACCCTCGGGAACTAACAGTCCATCAGCAGGGGCATCAGCCCAGTGGTAATAAACAACAAAATACCGAAGTCACCGTTAATTTATTTTCTGCATATGCGCATCTCGACAACTTATGTCTCATCAGTGCAGATCAAACCAAAACATTTGAAAGTTCATTAACCAAAAAAGCGGGTTAAAGCTGAAAGAGAACAATTAACCAAAAGGATCTAAATAGAAAAGTTAAAATACAGCGAAGGACAGAGCTATGCATGAGGGAGATACCCCTTAGTTTTAAACAAAATTTTGTAAAATATAGATATTTTAAGTTTCAAAAACAATCGGTTTTCGGATCAGGACCGAAGTACCGACTACTGGGTTGGTGAATACCCTCGGGAACTAACATTTCACCAGCAGGGGTAATAAACAACAAAATACCCAAGTCACCATTAATTTATTTTCAGCATATGCGCATCTCGACAAGTTATGTCTCATCAGTGCAGATCAAACCAAAACATTTGGAAGTTCATTAACCAAAAAAAAAGTGTGTTAAAGCTGAAAGAGATCAATTTACCAAAAGGATCTAAATAGAAAAGCTAAAAATACAGCTAAGGGCAGAGCTTTGCATGAGGGAGATACCCCTTAATTTTAAACAAACTTTTGCAAAATTTAGAAATTGTAAGTTTCAAAAACAATTGGTTTTCGGGTCAGCATCGAAGTACTGACTAACGGATTGGTGAATACCATCGGGGACTAACAGTCCACCAGCAGAGGTATCAGCCCAGTAGTAATAAATAACAAAATATCGAAGTC
Source organism: Modiolus philippinarum (assembly GCA_002080025.1). NCBI lineage: Eukaryota > Metazoa > Mollusca > Bivalvia > Mytilida > Modiolidae > Modiolus > Modiolus philippinarum. The sequence goes on from MJUU01056509.1 coordinate 2,864, forward strand.
ACCGTTCATTTATTTTCTGGATATGCGCATCTCGACAACTTATGTCTCGTCAGTGCTGATCAAACCAAAACATTTGAAAGTTCATCAACCAAAAAAGCGGGTGAAAGCTGAAAAAGAACAATTAACAAAAAGGGTCTAAATCGAAAAGCCAAAATACAGCTAAGAACAGAGCTTTGCATGAGGGAGATACCCCTTAGTTTTAAACAAAATTTTGCAAAATTTAGATAGTGTAAGTTTCAAAAACAATCGCTTTTCGGGTCAGCACCGAAGTACTGACTACTGGATTGGTGAATACCTTCGGGGACTAACATTCCACCAGCAGAGGCATCAGCCAACGCCATGTGCAATGTATTCAATCCATAGTCTGGAAGGCCGGGCTACAAACCATTGTAGACAATCTGTATGAAGAAAATGCAACGCTGCATTCATTTAAAGACCGCTTTTATATTTCTCGATAATAAGGTAGAATAAATGGTGTTCGTATAGAAGGCTAAATTTCCCACCCCACCAATTTCGCCATTTCTACAGCGAAATAAACTCTACCCGATTTTTCCCCACAAAATATGTACATATTGAATTGATCATCTGTATAATTGCCCACTTGGCGCTAATCCATCAGCGAATCAACCATTTGCTAATCAATAATCAAAACATTTCGAAACTGTCCTCTTTACCTTCAATCATACATCTTAACTTGTATTCTTAAATCATAAACAAGTTAAGATTTTCCAAAGAATACAATAATGTTAATGGAATTATAAATTTAAGTAAAATGGTTGTCATTAACACAAGGTACATTGTAATCATATAAAAGTTGTATTTGTAAATAATACTTAATTCTAATGCAACATTTATATAACGAAGGTTTTGATTAGTCAATTTCACCATCTACACACCTTGGACAAAGTAGGTTACCTGTTTAGTCTAGTTCCTAATATGGTTACAAAAACACAAATCAACAAGAGAACATAGAATCGTTTATTTACATTAGAATCGCAAAAGCAGTGCATTATTTGAATAACCGAGGGCGTTAATCTTGATTTGACTGCCACAATATCCGTTTACAGGCTCCGCTGCTCGTCGCGTCGCTTGTAAACTGCATTTTAGCCGCCAAATCTACTATTGACGCCCTCGGATAGTCAAATAATGACCGTATTGCTTAAGTATGTACTAAAAAATCGTAGCCAACACCTTTAACGAGGTATACATTACACGTTTCAAATAAAAGAACAATTAAAATTTCCTTTACTTTAAGGTAGCCGAGGAGCTACCTAACGTGCTGTCATGAGAAATTGATGAAGAAAATTCATTCATTTACTATTTTAGAGCGATCTTTGCGAATTTATATCAACAGTTCATTAGGAAACTATACATTTATAGCCGTTTACTATTGCAGAAAAACTGAAGCAATTTGATACTTAATCTATGAAGGTTGATATGATCTATAGATTTCATTAGATTACACAGGCCTAGAGATCCAAACCCTGTCAGAAATTGGACAAGCATCAGCATTTTTGCAGTTCACAGAGAGCAGTTGTATTCGATAGGATTATTTGTGTCTTTCAATACAACGATGTGTGAAGCAGCAATGTCTTGTCAACATACGACTGGTGTTAAGTCCCGAAGACGAACAACATTTCATTGCACATGAGTGGCAAAAGTACTATCCGGCAAGAGAAAAAAAAATTGAGATTTCCTTGTTCATGGGCATTGGTATTATTAATATATTACATGTGTTAGGGTAAAGAGATGTAAAAAGCATCGAAATAATCACGAAACTGAGTTAAAAGTTGATACGATGCCTCTAAATAAGAGGATCGTCTATTAATTTTCTTAGAATGATCTTTGTGAAACTATTGTTTTACCCTAGAATAAAAAAAAAGCTTATGGCATGTTAGAGCCGAAAAACGATTGACAAAAACGATTCAGAAAGCGAATTGTTTTAAAAAAATGGTCCAAACCATAAAGGCTTCAAAAGTTTAAATAAGGCTAAAACTGATATTTGGGTTCATCACATAAATAAAAGTAGCACTTAATAAGGATATACCAGTAGGAAGTTACACCATACACTCAAAAATTGGTCTCTTTACCTAGGCGTGCATCATGTACTTAATTTCAAAGATTCAAAATGAACATATCAAAAGTGGAATGATCATACGGTGTTATATGGATTGTTATAAGGGCTAGCATATAAAATAGTTGTACCATCATACATGTACCTTAATGCGTGCAATAAAATAGAACTTTGAATTGCAAATGACACAGACATAAACACAGAAATTTTATTTAAATAGGCTATAGTCGGAAAGAAATACACTCTGTATAACATTTTACTGACATTAATAACAATGAACTATTCTATACATTATCTGAGTGGAAAGGGCAAGACATCTGTTAGTGTCAGGTTTCTTGATTTTTATCTGAGATGACCAAAAAAAAAAAAAACAATGAAAGAATATTGAGTAACAGCACACGAGAAAAATACACTATATATACATGTTAGAAACAAAGCAATGGAACGACACTTTTTTTTGGTTTTTCTCCATCTTGAAGACACCATGACACTTTTAACTATGAGTTTTGTTCAAACCTCATAGTAAGTTCAAGACAGTAACTAGCACCGGTTTATCAAGCAAAGCTACATCCCAATTTTTTGAGCCACTAGATGCGAGATCGTCAACAGGAATAATAATGAGATGCTAAACAAAATAGCATATCCATATGAAAAGTTCTCTCAAGACTAAGTGAACCATGACTGAAATATAGAGAGTATATGTCTAAACTACTCGCAATATATGATAGAAACTTATCCAGAAAATACCTGTGATATAACTACATTCTTTACGTTAACGGGGATATCGACAAGATGTTCTTCTTGAGTTCCTTAAATCAGTTTTGAGATCTTGTGTCCTGAAAATTTTATATACATACTGACCTCTCACTGATACTACCAATGTCTACTAAAATATATGATGATTCTTTCCCAAATCCCTCGGGGCAGGCTTGAGTTTGATTTTTTACGTAGTTCGATAGTGTTTTACCTGCACACTTGGCTCCTTGAGCTAGCCGTTTGATTAGCAACGAACAACCCTTGACCCATCTTTTAAAATTACTAATTGTCATTTTTCCTCCTTTCAAGATTGCGGTCATGGAGTTAGTAGTCTATCTGTATTTGGTTTTATTCGTATGTTAATTATACTGTAGGAAAACGGGACAGAGAAAGGGGTGATTTGGGTACCCATAAACAGATTTAATCGTTCCGCCTGCTTTTGCTAGTGCCTGTACCAAGTCCGGCTGTACCGAATTTCTATCGTTGTTTATGTTTGTCTTTGTATTAGTTGCGTTTTTCTTTTGAACATTTTGTAGTAATTGTAATTTCAGCCATTGTAGATGTTTCCTTTTATCCCTTCTTATTTAAAATGAAATATGTGGAGGACATTCATTAACTGTCTTTCTCTTAAAAATTAATTTACTAATTTACACCAAAAATGTTATGTGGAATATCGTTTATTGGGATTAAATCATTCCAAGTAGAATTTTAATATTTCGTGGAGGCAATATATCAGTCTTCTAAGGGGCCAAAAACAAAAGACCCAACCCCAGCCCCGTTTACAGAAAAAAAATACAACATTTAGCATTACAGGGGAAATGGAAGCAAACAGAAAATCTTGTCGTCAACACAGGGGCCAGTAACATACGATGTTTTGATTGTCCGCGCCCCGACTATGTATGTATAGTCGGGGCGCGAACAATCAAAACATCGTATGTTACCGGCCCCTGTGGTCGTCAAGAGGTTGTTTTTTTTTCGAAACATAAAGAAAGGATTTTTATACTGCATAGAGCATGGCGTTAATCAATACAGTTTATCTAGAATGGTTCGCGATCAGTCTGATCTGACTATACTGAATAGACAGGTTATTCCCTTATCCACGCATGAAGACACCCCTTAAGTCTGTAAGCGGAGCCCCTTGAACCTATTCATGTTTGAGATATATGTGTTTCAGTTTCAACAGTCTTACAATTGTCATCCCGAAAAAGTAGACATCATTTTCGCACAAAAACTCATTACTATCAAAAAAAAAAAAAAAAAAAATATATATCGAAATTCTGTAATTGCCTAAATTTCTAGTAGCTTTAATTTTATTTTATCCACACCAGTTGATTAAAAGACTTTACCTTTACTTTCTCTTTTCAAAGATTCAACTTATTTCTTAAGTTCGGGTTCTGAATGTGACAATGTAATTATATATAAAACGTCTTCTTTACAAAAAGGCAAATATCATAGAATTGGTTAAGGTATATCTCTCAAAATGAGCCTTCTGACACTCTTTTATAGAAATACGACCATTTGCTTAGATGTGTTGGCACTGACAATATTTTTCGTGTAAGAAAGATATGTTCCAAGAAGTTTCAATGGAGTCTTTAATTGAATACACTTGTTTATCAACAACGTGAAGACTTTTATAATTGTGTTAGTACTATGCCTCAGGTATTAGTATTAAAGGCATTGAACAACTCCACACAAAGAAAAATATGAATTGTCATGTAATGGAGGTAGCGCGTGGTATCCCTTAGATAAGGGAAAGCAGATTTTTTTCTGAATCAGTCATTTAAGAAGTGTGATGAATGGGGAATTATTGTAAGAGTTATCGTTTCAAGGTTTTGTGTTTTATAATTTAGATTTGCAAAATAAAGCAACTAAAACAAAGAAATTCCCATCATGTTTATTTGCTTATTTTCAAATTTTAGGATGTGACGAAGTGAAAGTGGATGATGTCCCGATTCACCAGGCTTCATCGATTGCCTTTTGTAAGCGGCAGTGTGATACTGATAAATACCTAGGATACCACGTACGTATAAGGATACATCTGGAATTTTTCTCCGGGGGTGGGGGGACGGTTCTTAACCTCCATAACAACTAGATTAAAAATAACAAAATATACGATATGTCTTTAGGGAACTATAAATAGTGCAATACATGGGCTACCAGATACCGACACAAAATTGGAAAAGGGAAACAATTCTAGTACGAATTGAGATAGCATGCTTTATATGTTTGTTCCATATTTTACATGTGTAATGTTGTACTATTATGCATCATGTGGGGCCTTAAGTGAAAAAAAAAGTTTCAAAGTTTCAAAAGTTTTACTACGACGAATGTATACAATGTATTCACCATAGTAGTTGTTTATCCTTTTATTCACCATAGTAGTTGATAATTGATTTTTGTTTAACATAGTGCAGAACAGAACAGGATAAATTGTGATGTATATATGAACAAAATGTAGACAGCTTTAAGTGGTAAATACTATTTTCTAAGTTTATTTTCTTTTCCATTATGCTTGAAAAAGGTTTTACAACTCAACTGCTTATTTGTGTTTCCATTCGAATTTAAGTGAAAATCACAAAATACCAAAGTTACTGTGAATTTACTTTCTGCATGAACGTATTTGGACAATTATGTCTCGTCTGTGCAGAAAAAACAAAATATTTGAAATCCAAAAACCGACAAAACATATATAAACTAACGAATAAATAACATTTTTAAAAAGGCTACGGAAAATTATCAAACAGCTACTCCATGTGATTTTTTGTTAGAAAATTAAAAAAGAAGTAATTTAAGCGAAAAAAATTGATTGGTTGATGATCTCGTTTTTGAGTTCTATGTGATTGAAAATTTGGCGGGAAACTGAACTCCTCGGATTTATCATAGGATTAACATTAGCAAGGTTTGACCATGAATGAATGTGACAGAATAAATAAAAATAATGAAATTTTGACCGAATGCTCTTTAAGATGTATGAAATGAAATTATGGGAAAAATTAAGGGGGTCCGTGGGCAAAAAATTATAATGCTTTTAAATGGATAAAACTAGAGAATTCCGAAAATCTGACAGAAATCCCAAAACATGAGGAGCGAACCTCCTTATACAGTTGTTTAAATAAAATATGACACTATCCCGTTTGAAATTTAATTTTTTATCTACTTTATTTTATTTTAAGTTTTTTGCTCTTTTTTCTTATTTTAATTACTTGTTTTCTCTCTAGCGGAATGTACCCTCCATACATAAAAATTGGTATATTTTCGCGGACTTCTTTTTACGGGAGGTAATATACCTGGGTTAAGTGCTCCAAATGTACTTCATTTTCATAATTAAATAAAAACAGCGAACATTGTACGTGTCTAATAAAGCCTCGGAACCTGTCGCTCTACTGAATAGCCAGCCTGCTTGGGTCAGGAACCAATACTAAAGCAACTCAAGGGCAAAAAGGTTATTCACATAAGAGAAGAAAATTAAGTGAACGTCATAGAAGTCAAACGTAAAACAAACGAGAAATGTCATGTAAACGCTATTGCAGTGTTAAACTGGAATGTGTCTCCTTAATTGACGGCAGACTTTTAGCATTATTTTTTTTTCTCTAAAATATAGCGTCAAAGATTTAAACGTTTATTTAAATAAGTTTAAATTTGTAAGGTTGAAGATGTAAAGAAATTGTCAAATGAAAGTGTATTTAATTTTGCTTTTAATCATTTAATATTGAATGAGGAATGACTGCAAGACAATTTTTTTTGAAAAATTCATGTTTTTACATGAAATATTTCGGATGTTTCTCAAGAATATTTTCACAGGAAATCACAAGTCAATGTGCTTGTCTTGGGGGTGGTCAAAGTTTAGAGGATCCTGAAGACCTTAATGATCTCGAAGACTGTGTAAGCACAAATTACAATGACGAAATTGCATTATACATATACAAAGGTAAGAGTGAAAAGTCTATGTACAATTAAGATTACATTATTGTAAACAATTAACCAACCCATCTTCACGATCGAAAGATGAAATATAAAAATACGTCATATAGTAATTTCTTTATTTATTTATACAACAATGGTTATTATCAGCTTATCTTTCAAATCTAATGTCATTAATAGGAATGACCATGGCTGAGAATTAAAAAAGAATCCGATCTTTTTCCGATTTCTACTTTGTGCACCTTTTTCGACTCGGGTCCTTTTACTTTTTAATGCTAATGAAATACAATAATTGAAATAAGCTTTGCTATTATAACAACATAATCTCAATATGTTGAAAATCCACGAAAGACTCTTTGATTTATATATTTACGTCAAAAGTTTGACGCGCAGTGGTTCTCTCTAGAAATTGTGTTTTTTCTATTCGCTGCTTTTATACCGTAAGATTAATGAACATATAATTCGAAGTTGATTTAATTTTTTCTTTGCCCATTTTATGCATTTTACATTGATGCGAGAGTTAATAATATTATCCATGTGCTAAAATATCTAACCCTGGTTGAATGGATAAAACCCAAGGATATCGAATGCTTCTGAAAACTGGAGATAAAATTTCCTTAAGGTAGTTTCCAATCAATAGTAAAATCCAAAATCTCTTTTTTGGAAGTACAACTTTGAATCGAAATGTGTAATTAGTAAAAATATGTCCGCTTGTTTTTATACACTGGTATATTGACTAGTTCCAACCTCGATTTGTGTTTGAAGAGAAACAAGAAAAAGGTGTACATTCCATTGCAATCTATAAAAAGTTCGAATAACATACTATAATTTAAAATTTCTATTCAAAAGATGTCATTTCATCGAAAAAGAAAATATACTTCTCAACGTTTCACTTGCAAGAAGAACGAAAAAAAATCCTGAAATACATTTTAGGAATCGAATCAATGTTCAGCTATTGTGTTTTTTTAAAGGACCATAATGTTTAACTCAACATTTTTTTAATCGGATTTGTCAAAATGTTTACTTACACTCACTATATTTCATAAATTCTGATTAGAAGAGGTGATTTGGAGAAGCATATGTGGTATTATTTTATATTGAACAGCATTTGACGAGGCGGTAATAAGCAATTTCAAAAGTGCTTCAAATAAAGATTCATATACTCAGTATCTCGATTGTTGCAAACATTAGTAGTCTACCTGTATTGGGTTTTATTCGCATGTCTGTTATACTATAGGGAAACAGGGTAGAGAAAGGGGAGGTTTGGGTACCCATAAACCGGTTTAACCCTACCACTGGCTTTTGCTAGTGCCGGTACCGAGTGCGGCTATCCCGAGTTCCTATTGTCTCTTGTCTTCATTATTGTTGTTCTAGTGCAGGTCGCGTGTGAATTGTGGCACGTGATTGTAGTTCCCGGCCATTATAGGTGTTGGTAATTGAACAAAAATGTCTATAGTGGTCTATTGTGATATTTCTTTAGAGATGATTTAGTATTTTTATGAAGACTGATGCATGTGATCAAATGAAAATGAGGGTAATAACAAAAGTACCGAACCTATTTCACAAGGTAAATAAGACAATGCAGGTGCAAAACCGCAGGAATAATTATCAACCGCAATGTACCTGACTTGGCAGATGCATTTCAAAAGAAATGGTTGGTTAAACCTGTGTTATGTCGCACCAAACCTCCCTTTCTTATGCGGCAGTGTCGAATATCAACTCAAAAGCGATTGCTGTTAAAGGAAATAGACAGTGAAAAGAAATGTTTATCCCGTTACTACATGTAGGTAAAAATGAAACTTGAACCAAATTTCAGTCCGAAATTTCAAAATTTTGGACATTTCGTTTTTATTTTATTTTTAAGTTTGGTGAGGTTTATTCATTCTTAAAAGACAGTAAAGCAATGGGTTCAAAATGTGGCCTTCAGTATTCCAAGACAATTAAATATATAATTTTATTTTACAAACAGTTTCAAGAAGGAAGACAAATATATATTTTACGATGCATTCATATCAACCTTGACATTGAAATTAAAGGCTATCAACTTATACTGTGGAATAATTTTCATTCTTGGACCAATTTTCGTGGTTTTCATAAACATCGCAGTTTCATGGGTACTAAAATTTCGAATTCTATGTATTAAAATTCTATGGTAAATGCATTTCGTTGGGACCTTCATTTCGTGGTATTAGAGGACAACGAAATCCACGAAAATTGGAACCCCACGAACAATAGTGCTTTCACAATATTGGAATCCTCAATTTTTAAAACGTTTCTCGCCAATTAACATTGGCTTTAATGTCTACTAAGTATATCATTTTTGAATTATACGAATAGGTTTAAAGGCGCAGGTATAAGAGGTTTAACTTTAAGAAAATTGTTAAAAGTCCAATTGCATGAGTCCGAAACTAAATAAGAATATCAGAACTGAATAAAACAGAGTAAATATTGCATATACATGTTGTCACTGTAGTTTTACTATATTATCTTTTCAGAGGTAGACCAAGGATTAATATCGACCGATCATACGAAAATAGGGAACTGTATTACATTGTACTGCAAGAACAATAGTACTGAGAGAAATAAAAATGAAACCACAGATTGTAATGAAAACCATCGAAATATTGCAACAGTATGTTGTAAGTAATCAACTGCACAATTAATTCCCGCATAGGAGGTGGACATCAATAATTGTCAACCTTGAAAGTGTTGTCTTTGGAAGACAACAATCCAGAATGACAATTATTGATGTTCACCGACTGTGTGAGCCGTAACTTGTTTATTATACCGAACTGACATTTAGTTTTATTTGTAAGGCGGAATAATTATATGAAATGGATTCCGAAAAGATATCAGATAGAATTTTGGGTATGCGTGCTTGTATGTTTGTATGAACTCGATGATGAAATGCACTGTCACCTGATTATCGATGGTAATCTGCCGTAAAGACTTTGGGTGACTTTGGATGCGTGGTACTGTCTTCTCAATGGAGGATACTGGCTCTGTCCATAAACAACTAGTTAAAAGTCCAAAATATGTATTATTGGTTTTCAAAAGGTTCAATCCAAACAATCAAACAGTTGTAAATTAAAATTAACAGTTCAAGTAGATGTAACAATAATCCAAATAAAATTAAGTAAAATAAAAGATTCTTGTTGGAAAAATCCGAACAGAATATCATGTGCGCTTACTTTGGAAGATTCCGAAAGAAGTCCCCGATTAACAATTTACATTCGTTTAAATAGCCAAATGGAAAGTGTATTACATATAATTGGTCAATAAAAATTGCATAATAGATATATAACCGAAATTTGACATTTGGACGTACGTGCCCAGAATTGCTCTAAGGTACTTGTAAACATGTAAATTAAACATTTGATATGAATTATGGATTAACTTTGTCATTATTTGTTGACCACAATTACACAACTTATTTAGATACTTGAAACATACGATATAAAGATGAAATAACAGAATTCTGAAATTACAATGATTAAACGGAAACTTTAACGAATAATATCAAAACAAAAATGAATCATTTAAAGAATGATTGACTCTCATTGTTATTAAACTTTTACGTGTAAGTAAAATGATTTAGAAAAATAAAGTGATGTCTTAAAAATAATATAAAATAATTAGCTTGAATGAATAAAGGTTAGGTCACTCAAAATACCAAAAAAATATTGTATGACAAAGAGAACATATGATTGAATTGGATATCACTACTTCTGGCATTGGCGAGTGATGGTACATGTACCAAGTCCGGCTATCCCGAGTTCCTTTCGTTGTTTGCATTTGTATTTTGTCTTTTTATATTTGTTTTTCTCGTGTAGTTTCAAGGTGTGTTGTGATTTTCGGTCCTTGTGGGTGTTTTTTTTTATCTGTTCTCTGACAATGTACATTTATGGTTTTGTGATGCCAGTCATTCAAGATGTGACAAACAGATGTTTTGCTTTTTTAAGCCTTCTCCTGATTGTGATTATAGTTCTTGTATAAACAATGCATACAGATTCTGATAAGGCGCAAAGATGATTAAAAACTTCTGGTAAAGCACTTAGGTGATCACGTCATGTGAGATTCAGAAGGGTTGTCGTGGATGACAACCATCATGTACAATGCAACATCACGGTAATGTCTTTTTCTAAGTTTAAGGTAGATCGGTAGTCTTCCGCCATTTTGAATTTGTTATTTATACTGTTTGGGTATTATCTGTTTTTTAAATATGCAAATATTTTTATTTGTAATGTATCAATAAATATTATATCCGTGAAACATAATGCAAAAGACCTACATTGACTTCATTTTTACATGTATTTATCTAATTAGATGAGATATGGTGATTTTATAATTAAATAGTTTGGAAAAGGATATTTGAAAAAGGGAGATAATCTAATAAACATATTTTATATGGATATCACTATGAAAATTCACATTTTATAAAGTATATGGAAAACAAAGTCGGTGACCCTCATCTTTTTTTACATTTTTTGAAAGTATGTTTCAAGTGCTAACATATGACTAAAATAGAAAGAAATCTATGGATTAGTTTTAAAGAAAACATCAAAATGCCGGTTTTTCCCTATATATTCATTAGAAATATTTGATTATTTTGATATCAGTTATTTTAAAAACAAGCACGGTGACCCCCCTTTTTTATTTTTTTATTTCAATGCTGATATAATAAGAAAACTTTCCTGAGAAAGTAAAGAAAATCTATGGAAAAAGAATTGGAGTACCCATCTACCTTAAATCACTGAGTTGTCAATGCGGACAGAAGTCATGAAGAAAAGTGTCTTAAAGAGTGAGGTTTATAATGTTACTAGATAAATAAGTTGTTCGATATTCGGTCTGTCGACGTTATTGTTTATGTGCCGACTACATTATATTCTCATAGTAACTTTGCTTCTAAAAGCAGTATTATACGACTTATAATTCTGACTTAAATTGTTATGAATAACTAATAAACTTGTACATATATCACCGATGTGTATGGTACTTTGATTTTTTTAAATAAGTTAGTACAAAATTACCAGTTGTTGAAGACATTTTTTCTGGCACCAATGTACCCCTTTTGTACGGAACAAATCTCCCCAGTTACAAGATATAAAGTTAATATTTTTGATATATAAGACTTGTGTATTGTACTTTGAATTTAATTTCTGAGTAATTTCTGCGTCAAATATCTGCCAACAGGGTACATGTACCCTCTTAGTCCGAAGCAAATGTCCTACAGCTTTCAAGATAGAAAGTTTATATCTATCAGACCATTTCATTATTTCAATTTTCCGTTTTTCTTCGGTATTTGTTTACCAATGTGTTTTTCATTTATTAGAGATGTGCGTTGTCTTTTAATTTCGAGTTTTGATTATTTATGCCAAAATAACCAGTTGTTGAACTTTTTCTGTCAGGAATCTTCATCTGACAAACTCTTCATGCAGTTTTCATGGTATAAAGTTTTTACTAAGGGTCAGATGTTCAGAATATCAGAGATGAATGTTTTTGACTTTGACCCATTTGCTAAATATAGCCATGTATTTGTAGCGATTTTGTTCCATTTGCATTTAATCCATGCCTCTTGATTTATTCAGTTTTGAATGTTGTTGTCATTCATGAGGAAAATGCAACTGAGTTTTTTTTAAACCAATAATTATTATACCTGTAAATGATACTTTATCATTACCAAAACAAGATAACAGTAAACACCTACAATGACCGAAAACTACAATGACATGCCATAATACGGGACTTTCGAGATGGGAACTCTCGTGTAATTGAAGGTGGAAATACCAGTAAGAATGATAACTGGATTCCTGAACTATTGAAATAAATATACATATCAACCAAAAACATAAAATTTTTGAAATGGAAGTGCACTTAATATTTGTATACAGATTTCCAATATTTGGATTTTATCTGCACTGAAGAGACATAAGTTGTCGATTGCGCATATGCAGAATCCAAAAATTAACAGCAACTTCGGTATCGTGTTATTTATTACCACTGGGCCGATGCCTCTGCTGGTGGACTGTCAGTCCCCGAGGGTATTCACTAACCCTGTAGCCAATACTTCGGTGCTGGCCCGAAACCCGATTTTATCTGGAAACATGCAGTATCTAAATTTTACTAAATTTTGTTCAAAACTAAGGAGTATCTCCCTCTTGCAAAGCTCTGTCCTTAGCCGATTTTTATTTTCTATTTAGATCTTATTGGTAATTTGTTCTCTATCAGTCTTTACACATATTTCGGTATACAGATTTCCAATATTTTGATTTTATCTGCACTGAAGAGACATAAGTTGTCGAAATGCGCATTAACAAAAATTAACAGCAACTTCGGTATCATGTTATGTGTCCTTCATGGCAATCATTCAAGAAAATTTTAATTGACGAAAAACAGTTAACCTGAAGCGTTACAAATAGATTAAATATAAATCACCCTTAGCTCAACAGTGTTAATTAATAAGTGATTCCCTCTCAAGGTATTGATGTATTGATTTTTTTTCGTATAAAACACAAAAATGTTTCTGGAGTGAACACGACTCAAAAGTCCCATATCCACAAGCAAACTTCACCAGAAAAACAATAATAAAAACAAAAATCACAATAGGAATTTTGGATATCTGGACTTAATACCGGCACAAACAAAATGCAATAACCAGTTTTGTCAGGATGTTGCCTCTAAATATTATCTATAAATTGTCAAAAATAGCCCACTTCAAAGAAAAGTTAAACATGTCAGACGAAAGGTAGTGCACATTTCAGACATTCAGGGGTTGAGCTCTGGCTAAGACATACTGTCTCTATAAAAGAAAATCCGGTTTGATGTCATTTTGACAGTTTTCCCTCTGTATGGAATCACAAATAATTCTTTATCAAAACAATAATATTTGCAATCGAACAGATTTTTTCAATGTTTTTTGTTTATTTGCAGTTTGATTTCTGGTTTGCGAGTGTGTCTTGTAATAATATGTATTAATATTTAAATGAGTCTTTCGCAAGTGTTATTTTAAAACAATTTTATTTCGATAGTAATTGTTTTTTAAGGATTCTTCACATAAACAAATGACATGTTATCTCAGTTTATTCATTCCATTAGATTAATTGATGATTTCACACATGAATATGAATGTTGCCTAAAAGAAAACACATTGATATAGCATTGTTCGAAATTTAGCAATGAATTCCGCTCAAGCTGTTAGCAAGATCTGTCTTGAACGTACAAATACATATATTTATCACCGTAATGTAATACTAGGAGGTTTGGTTCGCCGTAAAGCCGGTTTTACACACCATTTCATTTGAAATTCCTGTATCAAGTCAGGGTCTTTGTGGTTGCAAATATGCAACTTTCGGGTAAACCGATACGATCCCATTTTTATTTATATGAACCGATGGAGGGTAATCCAAATAATGAGCGAATGGTCGAAGCCGAACGGAATGCAGTCTTGTATCAATTTTCCCTCCTGTTCACGTCATTAAGCACATAAGAGTTCTTATCTTGAAAGTCGCGCTTTTCCGGTTGTTTTGTACATTCTTTGCCTTTTTTCGCTTTGCTTTTCGGTTCTTAAGAATTCTGTTCCATTATTTTTTTATTACCATCATTAACTATGAAGTATAAACAGAACTTATTGTTGAAGGCCTTATGCTGACTTCAATTTGAAGACCGTGAA
>MJUU01056510.1:274-17859 GCA_002080025.1 Modiolus philippinarum
AAAGTCAAGTGCCATGGGGGTCAGAAAATTCCTCACTTATGGGGTATGGGGTTTATGGTCCCTAGTATTCTTGGGGTCCACATAATTCCTTGCATTCATGGGGTATGGGGGTGATGGATGATATAGCATTTTTGGGTCCACATAATTCCCTGTATTCATGGGGCATGAAAGTGACGGAGCATTGGTATAATAGACCCCAAACTATTGAATATCTTTAGTACATTTCATACCTGTAAAACCAAATCAGGCGTGTTTTTTAAAAAAAGCTTTAAACAGCGACGAAAAAATAAATCAACTCTGTTATACGCTTAAGAACACACCTGTCTATCCTAAGTAATTTGTAACATCTTATCGAGATATTCGTTTCATGCTTTATTAAATGTCCATACATGGGGGTTTCTCATAAAAATACAATTAATAACAGTTTTGTGAAGTGTAGTGGGACCAATTGATAGGGGTCTGTGTTTTACCGGGGTTCGATATTTTTACATTACGATGTATATTTCAACCCGTCAAATAGGACGTGCATGGAAATCCAAATGAAACGTGTTCTGAAACATCTGCTTACTGAAAGTGTCATGTTAAATTGATGATAACAAAATAAAATACAATAAACGAGTCAATTGTCAAACGGAGAGGTGACGTTATTTTATATAGTTGTATTTAATTCATTGTCGCGTGCCGGAGATTTCAAGTGTGTTACGAATTTATTTGATGGGTCTTTTTTATTTAAAAAGATAATGGGTTTATAGTAAAACATGACATCAGCTAATTTCAGGGCGTCTATTGTGAAATATATTTTGCTAATAGATGATATAGCATTTTTGGGTCCACATAATTCCCTGTATTCATGGGGTATGAAAGTGACGGAGCATTGGTATAATAGGGTCGTTTTATTAAACCCCAAACTATTGAATAAGTACATTTTATACCTGTAAAACCAAATCAGGCGTGTTTTTAAAAATAAAACTATAAACAGGGATGAAAAAATAAATCAACCCTATTATACGTTTCAGAAAGACAACTTTATATCCTAAGTAATTTGTAACATCTTATCGAGATGAATTATTCATTTCATGCTTAATTGAATGTCTAAACATGGGTTTTTTTCATAAAAATACGAATAAAAACAGTCCTTGTCACTGTGAAATCTTTGTAAAAATAAAATTATCAGTTCGTTGTGCAATATTTTATCACAAAAGTGATATCAGCATACCAATCGACATTTCGTACGAAAAACACAAAAATTTACATAACTATTTTTCTGTTTGTTGTGAAATATTTGATGTTTTTAAAAAGTCTGCAAATTTCATTTCATTAGGTGATGTTTCGTTGCAAATAGCGATGTCAGCGTAAAAATAGACCGATTGTAGTCGTTTTACTTTACCCCAAACTATTGAATATCAATGAAATACCTGTAAAACCAAATAAGGTACGTTTTAAAAGCTCAAATATTTTTGTTGTGAAATGCGCATTTTTTTTCTGTTGACAAATTGGGAAATTAAAAGTTTTAACACAAAATATGACAGTCTAAATTTTCTTCATAAGCACCTGCCGTATTTTGTGTAATATTTAATTCAAATGTATGCTTTACGTCACAATGGACTGTCAACTTTTGATATGTGAAATAAACGAAAATGCATGGTTAACAAAGAATAGAAGGTGGCGCACCTGTGCATAAAATTTCGAGATGTTGTGAAATGAACAATTTTTATTGTCGAATTTATGCCAGGTAAACATCTTTACGGAAATATGGGTCTATCGATCATTTTCAGTTTGATGTAAAAGTGCTGAGTTTGCTGTATAACAAAATTTTGATGATCGAATCTAGTGATTTGGGGGGAATCTGAAAGTAATTTAAAAAAAGGCTAGGTTTGCTTTAAAATGTCTTACACAATATGCATGGTGTAGGACGTTATCATGAATTGGGCTATAAAAATACGGACGATTGAGACGTCTTTTCAAAAGTTAATCAATCTTATTATGTATGTTAGAAAACATATGCTTATTGAAATTAATTGTGAAATATATGTTAAGCATGACTTATTTAGATAATGTCTTGTTTAAAAAGGGGTTGTGTCGTTCTGTATGGCAGTATCTAACAATTCATTGTGGTGTACCGGAGATGAAATATTCGTTATGACGTATTTGTAGGTCTTGGTTAGGAAAGCTGCATCGGTGTAGAAATTGACATTGTGTACGAAAATAAAATAAATTACCCAAATTTAATGGGTCTATTGTGAAATATTTGTAAATATTACGAAAAGCGAACGAGAATCAGCTATTTTAGGGAGCATGTGGTTCTAGTGTATTTTTGCAATTTGATGATTATTTTGTCAAATATCATTATATCCTTATGTTCTTTTCATTTATCATAAAAATGTCGTAGTCTTTGTTATGACTTTATAGACATTGTCTCAACGTGATGGGGCTCCTTTTTAACCAAAATATTGAAAATGCACCGTGTTTTGAAACAGCTGCCCAAGGATGGTACATTGTAATTAGTTCTTATTGAGAAGTATTATTCATCAAAATGTAAATATGTCATATAGATTTTCATTTTTTAGGATTCCGCGAATTTCTGTTTGTCATGGGATATTTTGTTTAAAAATGGGTGATATCGGTCTAAAAATTGACAATTTATATAAGAAAAACTCTTTGTTTTTTCATTGTGTTAAGAAATACATGTTATGACGTATTAAATGTGTAGTTTGTTAAAGTGTCATATCACAGTAAAAATTAACATTTGTTTTGAAAATAAACAAAATTAATAGGTCTTTAACGAAATATTTGTTAAATAGATTAGCAAATTCACTGACTTAACGAAATAAATAATGACATTAAACAACAAAATATCTACATTGTAGTATAGATGGTACTTACACAAAATATTGGAAGACATCAAAACATTTAGCGTCATTCATTGTACAGAAAATCACAATACATCTGTTGATGATCTGAAGTTTTTTTTTGGTTAAAAATAATTAATACATAGTTATTTATTTTTAGCAAACATTCTTGCAACAATACTTTAATGTACAAAGAAAAAAATCAATTCTTTTTAATGGAATTCGTCTTTATTTCAAAGTGCTTTCTTATTTCATCTATCATAGGGCAAAATCTCTTTGAATTTTTCACCATAACTAAATGTGACTCTTTGAATTCTTTCAATAAATCCAGTGGATCCCTGGTAGCAAGTGATTTTTTCAAAAGCCTGCTTTCCTGTTTCGTCAATTTAAGTTATTCGTCCAAGATGGTCTGAAATGTACTAAATGTCATAGTTTAAGATAATATACCTACTATCCGCGTACATTTAAAATACGAATACAAATAATCTTTATATGATTTTGTTCTTTTCATTTATCAAAGAAAATCTCTCACATGTGTTGATAACTATATTGTATCCCCCTTAGAACTGTGTTCAAATGAAACTGAATATATGAGAAGTTCATCATATATTAAACATTTTTACATTTATATACGGAGTAGAGGTTTCAATATTAAACATTAACAATACACCAATAAAAAAATATGTGCTAGATCTTTACAGAACGTATTCGCTGCAACCTTTTCCTCTTGCCAATGGGTGAATTGTCGAAAAGCGCTTGGTTCATAACACACCAAACTATGGGTTAACTACATTGCGTTTCCATTGAATGATCTCTGAAATACGTAAAATTATATATTTATTCAAAAAGGCATGAAAGATGCCCCCTTTTTCACATTTTTTACTTATATATATGTATTTTCTTTTATAAACTAAACAAAGTGAAAGACTTACATTTTCGAAAATACTGAAAAAGAACTTGCGAATCTACAGTCGGTTTTAGGGTGTACAATCAGATTAGACAAACAAATGTTCCTGAAGTTTCGTTAGAATTTTATCTACTGTTTTGAAGACGTTGGAGATTAACAAACCGAATTAACAAACTAGCCAAATACACTCCGTCAACCGTCTATGATATCCTTAATTTCAAGTATTAAAAGCACTTAGGGCAAGTTAAACATATCTTGGTTTGTTTTGAATATGATTTATCGTTTTGGCGGAGTTGCAGATTGACAAACGGAATAAACTAATAAGCTATTTTAGTTCTGTGAACCTCTTTAATATGTAACATCAAAATTTGAAGTATCGGGTGCACAAATAAAATGCTAAGAAAACATAGCTTGTTTGGAATATGCCTTTGAGTTTTGAAGAAGTCAGTAACAAAAACCAAATCAACGAAGCGGGAATTTTAGATTCTTTTACTTCAAAAATATTTATATGTGAAAGGTGCATAACTAGATCACGTGAATAACATATCATGCAAGTCCTGTTAGAAATAATCAACATCGAAATTACTGTGGATTTAGTTTCTGCAGGATCGCATTTCGACAACTAATATCTCTACAGTGCAGATGAAATCTAAACGTTTAGAACAACAACTCAAAAGATGTTTAAAAACTGATAGAGTACGAATAAACAATATGATCTAAATGTAAAGACAAAATCAGCTAAGGACAAAGATTTGCATGAGGGAGAAAATGACTTTCAGTTTTGAAAGAATCGCAGATTTGCAAGCCAAATTTATAAATGAGCCTTTTTTGCTCGGTGAACCTCTACAATCTACATCATCGAAATTTCAGTCTAAGACGAAAAATCCAATGACAATGGCAACGTCGGAAAAGCAAAGCCATAACATGAGCACGGCACAGAAAATAAAAAACACACGTATATATAAAAATGAACAACACGTACTACACGTAAATTCGGGTCTGTCGTTTTTAGATCCATGTGACTGTGCACAATTTCCTACCACTCACCGTAATTATAGAAATATACAAACCTATTTCTAATCGTTTTTCGAAAGTCTTAAAATAATTTAAGAATACTAGGTTATGCTTTAAAATTCTACTTACTTTAGTCTTGCACAACGATATCAAAATATATGAATGGAAATTGCAAAGTATTGTGAATAACTAAATAGTGAAGATACTGTGAATTTATTTTCTGCATATGCGCATTTCGACAAATCTGAAAGTTTGGAAGACCATAAAATCAAAGGTGTTAAAAACTGATAGAGAACAAATACCCAATATGATCTAAATGTAAAATCAAAATTAGCTAAGGACAGAGCTTGCGTGAGGGAGATACTCCTTAATTTTCAATAAAATTTACAAAAATTTAGATATTGCAAGGTTCGAAATAGGATCGGCTTTCGGGTCACAACCAAAATGTACTTTCTAGATGCTGTAAAAATATTTGTTGCAACATCTATTTGACTTAAAAGCAGACTTAAGGATTTATAGGGTAATATATGTATTGTGAAACCAAACGCATCTACAAGGTGTGAACTACAAAATAATCCAATTACACGTTACCCGGTCCCATGTCAAATACATCTATTATATTTCAATGGAAAATCATTTATGCTTTGTGTCCATCCAAAATAAACGATTCTCGAGTTATATTTTATAATACCCTTATTTAGTGAAAATATACGTTCGTCCCAATATGAAGAACATGCACCTACACCACCTTATTTTCTACCCAAAAAATCCGAAATCTACATACTTCTTTAAATAAAATGAGTTGGCGAAAAATTGAAGACTGAAATAGTTATATGACAAGAAAGAATTAAAAATTGATGATCTGAAGTACAAATAACTAAATACCGAAGTTACTGTGAATTTTGATTCTACATATGCGCATTTCGACAACTTATGTCTCTTCAGTGCAGATAAAATCTAAACGTTTGGAAGACCATAATGTCAAAGATGTTCAAAAACTGATAGAGAACAAATTACCAAATATGATCTAAATAGAAAACCAAACAAAATGATGATAAGTATAGTGGAACAATGGGAAACTCCTCTTTCCGACGATTTTTGAGCCATGAAAAAAATTTAGATATCATTTTAGAATTTATGTATGCATATCTCCTATTCAAAAGTCATTTAAGCCCCGTCCAAGAGAGACTGTATCAAAATAACGGGAAAGCGATTAAATAATTCCCCGGTGACTTCATAGACGATGGATGAAGTAACTTTTCAGATGTACAAAAACGTTGTGTCCTCCATTTTTAATGACGGCGTCGTCAGTTGGGGACGAATAATAACATTATTTGTATTTACGAGAAACCTTTGCCGCAAATATCCGGAATATTCAGACAGACTCTGGGATGTGTATCATAATACTGTAGACAATCTGAACAGTCTTTCCTAGATTTTCGTATTGAGGCAAGACGACGAGAACGGTGGAACGTGGACGAAAATCCATATATTTGTAATATGCATACAATTAGAAACTAAATGATTGTGTTAAATGTGTTGGAATTTGACGAAATAACGAAAATTGAAAATAGGTATTGTGTAAACCATAAACTTAAAATCGGAATGTCTTATTAATGAAATAACACACACGCACTTACGCATTCGTTGCCATTCATCTTGAGTTGGTCAAACTTTTAACAGAAAGGGGGAAATACTTAAATAAAAAAAAATACAATAACAATGGCAATTCAGAAATGGAAAAGACACGACATAAACATAAAGAAATTTAACAGAAACGTCACAAAACCTAAAGCGTTAACAATGTGAATCCACACAAAAAACTGGAGGTATTGTCATCGTCATTAGTATGCAAAGTAACATTTGTTTTCTTGAACTTTTGTTGTTGCTTATGAACAATACCCAGACAATGAGATTCCTTTCTATGAAACATAGAATCTCAAAATGGCCATTTAAATATGTTCTTTATGAGTGATACCTGTCTTTTCTAGATTATATCCTTCAAAGACATGACACGGTGTCCTAGAATCTGAAATAAACGTCCTCATCGTAACTGGAAGAAAATTATTTTGCCAAACTTGTATTGCGTCGTATATGCCTTGTTACAGCGAACACATACTGGGGGCCCTCTCCAGCCAACATAAAACTAGCAATTTAGATTTTCAATTGTTGGCATTCGTAAGTAATGTATAGCCCTGTCTTCTGTGGAGTTAGCCATTCACAGACGAAAGAAGACGTCCGGCAACGTAAGGTCGTCGCATTCAATGTAAGAAAATGGAGAGATCTCCCTACTCTTAGTACCGCTTTCTGCTTTCATCTTATGCAGTAAGTTTATAAGTCGTGTAAAAACCGCGATTGCTCACGTTCCTTCAGAGGGTTACGTTAAGAGATTTAATCATAGCCGTATTTCTATCGAGTGGTTAGAATGGATAATGAGGTTTGAAAACATAGTAATCCAACATGTCTTAATTGGAGGAGAGTACAGAATTCCTGGAACTAATTTTCACGTCGACGGCTACTGCAAAGAGACCAAGGAAGTATTTGAATTTCTCGGGGTATGTACAAAAGCTTTTATTCTCCTCTTCCTTTACCATACCCCCCCTTTCGCGCCCGGGGGGGGGGGCATTGCCCCTGCGCGACGCAACGTTAGGCGAAAACGAGACTGCAATGGCGTGTTTTGTAAACGCGAATATGTATTGAATCTAACTTTCCGCGTTTTGCGGAAACGCGTATATGTTAACAATTCATCAAACGCTTGTTCCGATAACGCGAAAAATGTTAGGACTTTATCAAGGTGCGTGTTTGTTTTGTTTTTTCACAGTTTAATTTCTTTTTTTTCAGTGTCACTGGCATGGTTCCAAGAAGTGTTTTCCAAATGAGAGAAGTCGGACAAAAACATCTGTTACTAGACAATCGATGAGTGAATTGTGTGCTTTATGTGGAAAAAGGAGAGCTACCATTAAAGACTTTTGCTATAAATATAGACATTCATTCATTGAAGATCTTATGGTGGCTTTGAGTTGTTATTACTCCCCTTTGGGTCGTTGTCTCTTTGACACATTCCCCGTTTCCCTTCTTTTTTCTAGACAACGGCAGTAGAATACCGAAGGAACAAAGCACAAAATTACACAAATCAAAGTCCAGAGACAAGGCAAAAGCAAGAACACCAAAAGACGGAAGACCAAAGACACCACATGACCACAAAACACACAAACATTACATATACAACACAAAAAACTAAAGCACTAACAGTGTGAACTCTCAAAAAACAAGAGTGGGATATAGATATGGCATATGGGAACACGAATTCTACGATCAACTAGCTGTGAACAAATTCCTGAAAGAGCTCAATGATAGACTGGACGTAGACGA
Organism: Modiolus philippinarum; assembly: GCA_002080025.1. Lineage (NCBI taxonomy): Eukaryota > Metazoa > Mollusca > Bivalvia > Mytilida > Modiolidae > Modiolus > Modiolus philippinarum. The sequence goes on from MJUU01056510.1 coordinate 8,417, forward strand.
AAGACTTGATCCCCGTGATGCATTTTATGTAAGTTCCTCTTTGTACAGATTCGATGCAGTTTTTTTAAAAAAATGAGCATACTACTCAACAACGATCTGTATTGTTTCTTGTTTAAGGGGGTAGACCTGGGGTAGGAGGAGATAACTCTGTTTTTCACTTTTTAAATACTTACTCAAACAGATAGAATCATTACAATAGGTATTATCAAAATTTTAAAATTGTAAAAATTTTTTCCACACAGCAAATAAATTCTAATTTTGTCATGAAAACAAAACCCAACATCCAGTTATTAATAATGAGTGCATTTTACTCTACATTTTTTGCAAAGCTGTCCAAAGATAATGAAAATATGTAAAAGTCGGATTTCTTCTAAGGCAGGTAATTTATAGCACAGATTCGCCAATTTTAATGATGTTTTACCCACTAAATTCTAAATTTAGAAAAAATGGGACGGTAGAATTTTCTGAAATTTTAATATATCTAACATATACTAGTTTTCTTTCTATTCTCAGTTTTTGGTGATAATTAAACGACAGAAATTTTTACAAAAGGTGTTTATAGTGATCAAAATAGAGTGAAAATTTCAGCCTGTATTATTCAGAACACCAATGTATTTCAGTTCAAACTAGTTAAATTTACTATTATTATTCATGCTTACTTTCACACATGTCTAAACTACAGAATTTTGCATTTGAAATAATTTTAAATCAGATGCAAATTTAATTAGAGCCAATTTTATACACCACAATCAAGTCCTGAACGGACCAAATAATATGAGGAAAACTGGTATCTTTGATGACCATTAGACATAAAACGGGACGGTAGAAATTGTTGAAAATTGCTGAAAGTTGACATGAACATGTGTAGTTTTAATACTGAAAATATTAAGAAAATTAAACGAGTGGAAAATTTTAGGCTTCCCCAGGTCTACCCACTTAAGTGTATATGTAAAGTTGCATGTCATTATTCCATTACTAGTATCTGTGAGTACCACTCCAACATTTTTGCACATCGACATAAACATGCATTTGTTCACATTTCTTCTTTGTTCTACTTTCAGGGCGGTAGGACAGATGCAACAACTTTGTACTACAAAACCCAGCCAGAACAAGAAAATGCATCACGGGGATCCAGTCTTTCTTCTACGTCCAGTCTATCATTGAGCTCTTTCAGGAATTTGTTGACAGCTAGTTGATCGTAGAATTCGTGTTCCCATATCTGTCTATATTTATAGCCTAAGCCTTTAATGGTAGCCCTCCTTTTTCCACATATAGCATACAATTCACTAATCGATTGTCTAGTAAGAGATGTTTTTGTCCGTCTTCTCTCATCTGGAAAACACTTCTTGCAACCATGCCAGTGACACTAAAAAAAAGAAATTAAACTGTGAAAAAACAAAACAAACACGCACCTTGATAAAGTCCTAACATTTTTCTCGTTATCGGAACAAGCGTTCGATGAATTGTTAACATATACGCGTTTCCGCAAAACGCGGAAAGTTAGATTCAATATATATTCCCGTTTACAAAACACGCCATCGCAGTCTCGTTTTCACCTATCGCCGCGTCGCGCCGCGGCAATGCCCCCGGGCGCGACGCAGGGAATGGTAAAGGAAAAGGAGAATAAAAGCTTTTGAACATACCCCGAGAAATTCAAATACTTCCTTGGTCTCTTTGCAGTAGCCGTCGACGTGAAAATTAGTTCCAGGAATTCTGTACTCTCCTCCATTTAAGGCATGTTGGATTACTATGTTTTCAAACATCATTATCCATTCTAACCACTCGATAGAAATACGGCTATGATTAAATCTCTTAACGTAACCCTCTGAAGGAACGTGAGCAATCGCGCTTTTTACACGACTTATATAAATTTACTGCATAAGATGAAAGCAGAAAGCGGTACTAAGAGTAGGGAGATCTCTCCATTTTCTTACATGCGACGACCTTACGTTGCCGGACGTCTTCCTTCGTCTGTGAATGGCTAACTCCACAGAAGACAGGGCTATACATTACTTACGAATGCCAACAATTGAAAATCTAAATTGCTAGTTTTATGTTGGCTGGAAAGGGCCCCCAGTATGTGTTCGCTGTAACAAGGCATATACGGTGCAATACAAGTTTAGCAAAATAATTTTCTTCCAGTTGCGATAAGGACGTTTATTTCAGATTCTAGGACACCTTGTCATGTCTTTGAAGGATATAATCTAGAAAAGACAGGTATCACTCATAAAGAACATATTTAAATGGCCATTTTGAGATTCTATGTTTCATAGAAAGGAATCTCATTGTCTGGGTATTGTTCATAAGCAACAACAAAAGTTCAAGAAAAAAATTGTTACTTTGCATACTAATGACAATGACAATACCGCCAGTTTTTTGTGTGGATTCACATTGTTAGCGCTTTAGGTTTTGTGACGTTTCTGTTAAATTTCTTTATGTTTTTGTCATGTCTTTTCCATTTCTGAATTGCCATTGTTATTGTATTTTTTTTATTTAAGTATTTCCCCCTTTCTGTTAAAAGTTTGACCAACTCACGATGAATGGCAACGAATGCGTAAGTGCGTGTGTGTTATTTCATTAGTAAGACATTCCGATTTAAAGTTTATGGTTTACACAATACCTATTTTCAATTTTCGTTATTTCGTCAAATTCCAACACATTTAACACAATCATTTAGTTTCTAATTGTATGCATATTACAAATATATGGATTTTCGTTCACGTTCCACCGTTCTCGTCTTGCCTCAATACGAAAATCTAGGAAGGACTGTTCGGTTCAGAATGTCTACAGTATTATGATACACATCCCAGAATCTGTCTGAATATTCCGGGTATTTGCGGCAAAGGTTTCTCGCAAATACAAATAATGTTAATATTCGTCCCCAACTGAAGACGCCGTCATTAAAAATGGAGGACACAACGTTTTTGTACATCTGAAAAGTTACTTCATCCATCGTCTATGAAGTCACCGGGGAATTATTTAATCGTTTTCCCGTTATTTTGATACAGTCTCTCTCGGACGGGGCTTAAATGACTTTTGAATAGGAGATATGCATACATAAATTCTTAAATGATATTTAAATTTTTTTCATGGCTCAAAAACCGTCGGAAAGAGGACTTTCCCATTGTTCCACTATACTTATCATCATTTTGTACTTCAGATCATCAATTTTTAATTCTTTCTTGTCATATAACTATTTCAGTTCTTCAATTTTTCTCCAACTCATTTTATTAAAAGAAGTATGTAGATTTCGGATTTTTTTGGTAGAAAATAAGGTGGTGTAGGTGCATGTTCTTCATATTGGGACGAACGTATATTTTCACTAAATAAGGGTATTATAAAATATAACTCGAGTATTGTTTATTTTGGATGGACACAAAGCATTAATGATTTTCCATTGAAATATAATAGATGTATTTGACATGGGACCGGGTAACGTGTAATTGGATTATTTTGTAGTTCACACCTTCTAGATGCGTTTGGTTTTACAATACATATATTACCTATAAACTTTTAAGTAAAATCGATGTTGCAACAAATATTTTTACAGCATCTAGAAAGTACATTTTGGTTACGACCCCCATATGACCCGAAAGCCGATCCTATTTCGAACCTTGCAATATTTAAATTTTTGTAAATTTTATTGAAAAGTAAGGAGTATTTCCCTCACGCAAGCTCTGTCCTTAGCTGATTTTGGTTTTACATTTAGATCATATTGGGTATTTGTTCTCTATCAGTTTTTTAACACCTTTGATTTTATTGTCTTCCAAACTTTCAGGTTTTATCTGCACTGAAGAGACATAAGTTGTCGAAATGTGCATATGCAGAAAATAAATTCACAGTATCTTCGGTATTTAGTTATTCACAATACTTTGCAATTTCCATTCATATATTTTGATATCGTTGTGCAAGACTAAAGTAAGTAGAATTTTAAAGCATAACCTAGTATTCTTAAATTATTTAAAGACTTTCGAAAAACCATTAGAAATAGGTTTGTATATTTCTATAATAACGGTGAGTGGTAGCAAATTGTGCACAGTCACATGGATCTAAAAACGACAGACCCGAATTTACGCGTAGTCTGTGTTGTTCATTTTAATATATACGTGTGTTTTTTATTTTCTGTGCTGTGCTCATGTTATGGCTTTGCTTTTCCGACTTTGCCATTGTCATTGGATTTTTCGTTTTAGACTGAAATTTCGATGATACAGATTGTAGAGGTTCACCGAGCAAAAAAGGCTCATTTATAAATTTGGCTTGCAAATTTACGATTCTGTCAAAACTGAAAGTCATTTTCTCCCTCATGCAAATCTTTGTCCTTAGCTGATTTTGTCTTTACATTTAGATCATATTCTTTATTCGTACTCTATCAGTTTTTAAACATCTTTTGAGTTGTTGTTCTAAACGTTTAGATTTCATCTGCACTTTAGAGACATTAGTTGTCGAAATGCGATCCTGCAGAAACTAAATCCACAGTTACTTCGATGTTGATTATTTCTAACAGGACTTGCAGGATATGTTATTCACGTGATCTAGTTATGCACCTTTCACATAAAATCAAAGTTTGATTTTAAATATTTTTGAAGTAAAAGAATCTAAAATACCCGCTTCGTTGATTTGGTTTTTGTTACTGACTTCTTCAAAACTCAAAGGCATATTCCAAACAAGCTAAGATATGTTTTCTTAGCATTTTATTTGTGCACCCGATACTTCAAATTTTGATGTTACATATTAAAGAGGTTCACAGAACTAAAATAGCATATTAGTTTATTCCGTTTGTCAATCTGCAACTCCGCCAAAACGATAAATCATATTCCAAACAAACCAAGATATGTTTAACTTGCCCTAAGTGCTTTTAATACTTGAAATTAAGGATATCATAGACGGTTGACGGAGTGAATTTGGCTAGTTTGTTAATTCGGTTTGTTAATCTCCAACGTCTTCAAAACAGTAGATAAAATTAGAACGAAACTTCAGGAACATTTGTTTGTCTAATCTGGTTGTGCGCCTTAAAACCGACTGTAGATTCGGAAGTTCTATTTCAGTATTTTCGAAAATGTAAGTCTTTCACTTTGTTTAGTTTATATAAGAAAATACATGTATATAAGTAAAAAATGTGAAAAAGGGGGCATCTTTCATGCCTTTTTGAATAAATATATAATTTTACGTATTTCAGAGATCATTCAATGGAAACGCAATGTAGTTAACCCATAGTTTGGTGTGTTATGAACCAAGCGCTTTTCGACAATTCACCCATTGGCAATAGGAAAAGGTTGCAGCGAATACGTTATGTAAAGATCTAGCACATATTTTTTTATTGGTGTATTGTTAATGTTTAATATTGAAACCTCTACTCCGTATATAAATGTAAAAATGTTTAATATATGATGAACTTCTTATATTCATTTGAACACAGTTCTAAGGGGGATACAATATAGTTATCAACACATGTGAGAGATTTTCTTTGATAAATGAAAAGAACAAAATAATATTAAGATGATTTGTATTCGTATTTAAATGTACGCGGATAGTAACTATGACATTTAGTACATTTCAGACCATCTTGGACGAATAACTTGACGAAACAGGAAAACAGGCTTTTGAAAAAATCACTTGCTACCAGGGATCCACTGGATTTATTGAAAGAATTCAAAGAGTCACATTTAGTTATGGTGAAAAATTCAAAGAGATTTTGCGCTATGATAGATGAAATAAGAAAGAACTTTGAAATAAAGACGAATTCCATTAAAATGAATTGATTTTTTTCTTTGTACATTAAAGTATTGTTGCAAGAATGTTTGCTAAAAATAAATAACTATGTATTGATTATTTTTTGACCAAAAAAAAACTTCAGATCATCAACAGATGTATTGTGATTTTCTGTACAATAAATGACGCTAAATGTCTTGATGTCTTCCAATATTATGTGTAAGTACCATCTATACTACAATGTAGATATTTTGTTGTTTAATGTCATTATTTATTTCGTTAAGTTAGTGAATTTGCTAATCTATTTAACAAATATTTCGTTAAAGACCTATTAATTTTGTTTATTTTCAAAATAAATGTTAATTTTTACTGTGATATGACACTTTAACAAACTATATCCGAACGACAACCATTTAATACGTCATAACATGTATTTCTTAACACAACGAAAAAACAAAAGAGTTTTTTTTTATATAAATTGTCAATTTTTAGACCGATATCACCCCTTTTAAAACAAATTATCCCATGACAATATTTTGGTTAAAAAGGAGCCCCATCACGTTGAGACAATATCTATAAAGTCATAACAAAGACTACGACATTTTTATGATTAATGAAAAGAACATAAGGATATAATGATAATTTGACAAAATAATCATCCAATTGCAAAAAAAAACACTAGAACCACATGATCCCTAAAATAGCTGATTCTTGTTCGCTTTTCGTAATATTTCACAATGGACCAATTAAATTTGGGTAATTTATTTTATTTTCGTACACAATGTCAATTTCTACACCGACGTAGCTTTCCTAACCAAGACCTACAAATACGTCATAACGAATATTTCATCTCCGGTACACCTCAATGAATTGTTAAATACTGCCATACAGAACGACACAACCCCTTTTTAAACAAAACATTATCTAAATAAATCATGCTTAACATATATTTCACAATTAATTTCAATAAGCATATATGTTTTCTAACATACATAATAAGATTGATTAACTTTTGAAAAGACGTCTCAATCGTCCGTATTTTTATAGCCCAATTCATGATAACATCCTACACCATGCATATTGTGTAAGACATTTTAAAGCAAACCTAGCCTTTTTTTAAATTACTTTCAGATTCCCCCAAATCACTAGATTCGATCATCAAACTTTAGTTATACAGCAAACTAAGCACTTTTACATCAAACTGAAAATGATCGATAGACCCATATTTCCGTAAAGATGTTTACCTGGCATAAATTCGACAATCAAAATCGTTCATTTCACAACATCTCGAAATTTTATGCACAGGTGCGACACCTTCTATTTTTTGTAAACCATGCATTTTCGTTTATTTCACATATCAAAAGTTGACAGTCCATTGTGACGTAAAGCATACCTTTGAATTAAATATTACACAAAATACGGCAGGTGCTTATGAAGAAAATTTAGACTGTCACATTTTGTGTTAAAACTTTTAATTTCCTCATTTGTCAACAGAAAAAAATGCGCATTTCACAACAAAAATAATTGAGCTTTTAAAACGTACCTTATTTGGTTTTACAGGTATTTCATTGATATTCAATAGTTTGGGGTAAAGTAAAACGACTACAATCGGTCTATTTTTACGCTGACATCGCTATTTGCAACGAAACATCACCTAATGAAATGAAATTTGCAGACTTTTTAAAAACATCAAATATTTCACAACAAACAGAAAAATAGTTATGTAAATTTTTGTGTTTTTCGTACGAAATGTCGATTGTTATGCTGATATCTCTTTTGTGACAAAATATTGCACAACGAACTGATATTTTTACAAAGATTTCACAGTGACAAGGAGAAACTGTTTTTATTCGTATTTTTATGAGAAAACACATGTTTAGACATTCAATTAAGCATGAAATAAATAATTCATCTCGATAAGATGTTACAAATTACTAAGGATAGAAAGTTGTCTTTCTGAAACGTATAATAGGGTTGATTTATTTTTTCATCGCTGTTTATAGCTTTATTTTTAAAAACACGCCTGATTTGGTTTTACAGGTATGAAATGTACTAAAGATATTCAATAGTTTGGGGTTTAATAAAACGGAGCTATTATACCAATGCTCCGTCACTTTCATACCCCATGAATACAGGGAATTATGTGGACCCAAGAATGCTATATCATTTACTAGCAAAATATATTTCACAACAGACGCCCTGAAATTAGCTGATCGCATGTTTTACTATAAACCCATTATTTTTTTAAATAAAAAAGACCCATCAAACACGTCACAACAAATAATTTCGTAACACACTTGAAATCTCCGGCACGCGACAATGAATTAGATACAACTATATAAAATAACGTCACCTCTCCGTTTGACAATTGACTCGTTTATTGTATTTTATTTTGTTATCATCAATTTAACATGACATTTCATTCCTATAGGATACTTTCAGTAAGCAGATGTTTTAGAACACGTTTCATTTGGATTTCAATGTCCTATTTGACGGGTTGAAATACATATCGTATAATGTAAAAATATCGAACCCCGGTAAAACACAGACCCCTATCAATTGGTCCCACTACACTTCACAAAACTGTTTTAATTGTATTTTTATGAGAAATCCCCATGTATGGACATTTAATAAAGCATGAATATATGAATCTAACACCGGTGAAAAGGCAAGATCAAGAAATCTCAGACACCCAAGGGTAAGATTTCAATATTTCTCTGACGAGGCTTTCCGAGTCAGAGAACCATTGAAATCTCACCCGAGGGTGTCTGAGATTTCTAAATCTTGCATTTTCAACGGTGTTTGATTTATTTTCTCACTTTTGTAAACACAAACAACGATTTATTCACCAACAAGCCGTACTTGACATTCGACTTTCCTAAGCGACGTCAGTGACGTCAGAATACGTTGGTAATTTCTTGGTAATTTCTGTCTTGTACCGGGGGGTACAAGACTATAAGAATCTTACACGGGTGGGTGTGCGAGACAAGGATATCTCAGACACCCAAGGGCAAGATTAAGGATGTCTCTGACGAGGCTTTGCCGAGTCAGAGACTGCCTAATCTTGCCCGCGGGTGTCTGAGATTTCTTTGTCTTGCACACCAACCCGTGTGTTTCATATGTTTGAATCCCGGTAAAGGGAGGGATGGCACGGATTAAAGGAAACACAACTGTTTACATAGCGACCATATTTAATACTGCCAAAACGGAAGTGATACATATAAATTACAGAATGAGCTTTATAGAATTTCATACGAAACGAACTTAACATATTCGTTACATCCCTCTTTCTATAAAAAGCAACTTTGACTAGAAATTAAAATGTCTATTGTAAAAAGAAATAAACTGTCTTTGACTAGAATAACTTGACTAGAAATTCATATTGTAAAAGATTTAAAATCAGGGTTCATGTTATCAAATTTAAAACGATTATGTGTCTATGTAATAAATCAATTAGCCTGTATCAAAGTCCTTGTACTTCTGCGGAAATTTAACTTCTCTTCCGGATCTGGTCATTGATGTTCGGATCGGATCACCACTAGATTGACATGATGCTCTACGATCGTCACTTTTAGCACTACTTTGGTTGTCAACACGAACAAGCGGACTACCAACAGTTTTACTCTTCTCAACGTTTCCAGTATCTGATTCAGTCACATATTCATCAATGTTGACATCATTCGGTTGCGAACACCTATTGTCAGATTTGTCTATACGGAGGTCTCTTCGGTTAC
>MJUU01056512.1:33462-45470 GCA_002080025.1 Modiolus philippinarum
GGTGCGCCCTGGCATGACATTGAAATAAAATGAATATATCTTAAACATTATTTATAATATATGATCAGTATGTTTAATGATATTGGTGTTTTTGTGTATGATTTGTTATTATTTAATCATGTATGTTTGTACTGTCATATGTCCCATTGAGGGCCCTTGATTGGTTAAGAAAGAACTTTATACTTATAGTTTATACTTATTTAACTTTATACTTATAGTTTATACTTATTTAAAATCCTACTGGAATATACTTAAAATTGGTTCAAAATATCATTTCACATATATAAACTAGAAAACAGTTGTCAGTACTTCGGTGCTGACCCTGAAGCCTATTTAATTTTGAACCATACAATATCTAAATTTTTGTAATTTTTTTTGAAAACTAATGAGTATCTCCCTCATGCAAAGCTCTGTTCTCAGCTGATTTCGGCTCTACATTTTTCACGTTTTTGGTTTATGGACTTCCAAATGTGTTGGTTTTATCTGCACTGATGAGACATAAGTTGTCGAAATGCGCATATGCAGAAAATAAATTAAAAGTTAACTTCGGTATTTTGATATTTAGATCATATTGATAAATTGGTATTCGGTATTTAGTTATTTCTCATAGTAAGTTCAAGACGGCCCCTAACATTTGATTAAGGGGGTTCGCTACTCCATTTGAAAATAAATAGGATTTCAAATAAACATGATTTTATGTTAGAAAATTAAAAAAAGAAGTGATTTAATTGAAAAAAAATGATAGGTTGATGATCTAGTTTTTGAGATTTAAGTGATTGAAAATTTGGCGGGAAACCAAACTCCTCTTATTTTTCATAGGATTAACATTTGTAAGGTTTGACCATGAATGAATGTGACAGAATAAATAGAATCAAATGAAATTTTTACAGAATGGTAACAAAGATGTATAAAATGAAATTATGGAAAAAAATAAGGGGGTCGATGGGCAAAAAAATATAATACTTTTAAAAGGATAAAACCCGAGGATTCCGAAAATCTGACAAAAATCCCAAAACATGAGGAGCGAAACTCCTTAAGCGGAGGTCATTGCTAGATGTCGAACCACACTATATTCATGTTTTTATTAGCTCTGGAGGCAATAAACATAAATTAATCTGGCTCTTACAATCACTGTCATTTGTTTAATGACACAAGTGTCTGAAGCTGGTGGACAGTTACAACATATACACAAACACAAGGCACTCTTCCAGTCAATCGTGAGAAATCTTGTAAGTATAAAAATTGAGGTTTGGGCACCATAAACAAGTGGTTAGAAAAACATTTGAAAATCAAAATTAAAAAATGATATGCCAAAATTTGAAAGTATGATGGTATATCCGTATAGGAAATTCTTTTCAGAACAAGTAAACTATAACTGAAATATTTAGAAAGTATACATCTCTCGCACGGGGAATCTTTTTACGGACATCTGACTGCAGGAGAGTGATGTATGCTTTACGTTGAAGTTGTGAAATAAATCAATTGGCTAGTTTTGCCGAAATATTTTGAATTAATGTTCATCAAAATAAATTCAAAGTTCTAATTTTGATGATCATCAGAGACTGTATGACGGAAATAACAAAATTACCAAACAGAATTGTCAAGAGCTAAAGTCCAAAAGGCAAAAAGATAAAGTAGGTGGAAACCACCGGGATTGTTGACAGCAATGGTCCTGACTTGGTACAGGCATTTCAAAAGAAATGGTAGGTCAAACCATTGCAGTAGTGTCCAGTAGCAACCAAACAGCAACCCAACAGCAATTTCTATTGAAAGGTCGTAGACCGCACAAAGAAATGATCATGCCAGTATTAAGTAAAAAAATCTTGAATCACAGTAGAAACCTTTTTAGTTAAAATACTTTTTGGAAACCAAACAAGCTAGGTTAAATTTGTTCATTGTATTCAGTAATGTATTCAAGAATTCAAAGGACTCTACATTTTCCGAAAGGTGTTGACATATAGGATTTAACATAAGTTATGACTGTCCATTCTCTAATGTTTATATTAGAACATATAATAGAGCGTAAAATATTCATTTAAAAGCAATTACCATTAAACGCAAAGACTAAGCAATAAAAAGGAACACTAATGGACAGATGTCCGTGCCTTCAAAAGCAATTACCATTAAATGGAATCCAAATACTGTGAAACAAAGGTGAACAATTATGGACAGACCTAGATTGTATGGTGTCCAGGCAGGTCTGTAAATATTTTGAAAAATAAACAATTAACTTAGGCCTTGATACTTTTCATTAGATTAATGATTATTTTCATAGATTATATTGGTTATTTGTTCTCTATCATATTTCAACATCTTTGAGTTTATTGCTATTCCAAATCCTTAGATTTTTATATTTTTAAAAATGAAATACCGAAGTTTACGTGAATTTTGTTTCTGCAGACGGCCATTTCGACATTTTATGCCTCTTCAGTGCAGATCAAAACATTTGGAAATCCGTAATCCCAAATAGGTGTAAAAGCTGATAGAGAACAAATTATCAACAAGAGCTGTCGCCAAATGGCAGCCAGTTATACCCCCGCTCATTAAAACCTGAATCTATATGGTAAGTGCAAAAGTATGTGTGTGGACAAAGTACAAGTGTGGACACAATACAAGCATTTACAGTTGCAGAGAAAAATAAGATGCAAATAATGTGAGAAGGAAGCGGGATATAAAGATAGAAATGCAGTTAGTCAGTAAAGTAGTATTTCAATATGCCTGAAAAGGGTAGACGCAGTATAGGGCCCCATGCTCAAGCTCCATGCTAAATATCAAATGGCTGTGATATGCTGTTGCTGAGAAAAGTATGACAAAAATGTCACAAGTCAGTAAACAGGAAGTAGCCCTGCATTATTACAAAAAAGGGGAGATGCAATAACAAAACAATACTGAAGCTAAATGCGAAATATCAAAAAGCTGGGATGTGTAGTTGCCAAGAAAAATGTGACGAGAAGTCCAACTTGGAAAGTGAAAGTAAAAAAAATCATGAAGTGGGTAAAAATAAAGTAGTATAGCAATATGGCTGAAAAGGGGAGATGAAGTAAAGTAAAAAACATTAAACTGAAGCTTCATGCCAAATATCAAGTAGCTGTTGTGTGTAGTTGCTGAGAAAAATGCAATGAAAAAGTCACAATTTGGAAAATGACAGTTAAAAGGCACAAAGTCGGTAAACAGGAAGTGGTGATTCAATATTGCAGAAAAGGGGAGGCGCAGTATAGGACCCCATACTGATGCACTATAAGAAATATTAAGTGGCTGTCATATGTAGTTGCTGAGAAAAATGCGACGAAAGTATGTGTGACGGACGGACGGACGAAATGTCAGGATTTTGAAAATGAAAGTAAAAAAGTCACTTAGTCAGTAAACAGGAAGTGTTGATTCAATATGGCCCAAAAAGGGGGTCGCAGTATAGGACACCATATTGATGCACCATAACAAACATGTGTAGTTGCTGAGAAAAATGCGACGAAAGTATGTGTGACGGACGGACGGAAGGAATGACGGACGGACGGATTGACGGACAGATGTAAAACAGTATACCCCCTCCTTCGGAGCGGGGGTATAATAAGATCTAAAAAGAGAAGCAAAAATCAGCTAAGGACAGAGCTATGCTAAAAGGAATTTTCTTAGATTCTAACAAAATATTTTTAAATTAAGATACTGCAAGTTTCCAAATAGAATCGGTTTTCGGGCAGGCACCGAAGTACTGACTACTAGGCCTTTGAATAACCTCGGGAACTTTAAGTCCACCAGCAAAGGCATCAGCCCATTTGTAATAAATAACTAAATACCGAACTTGCTTCTGCATTTGGCCATTTCGACAAATATCTAAAAGAGGATTTTTTCAAGCTTTAATTATGAAATAAAAAAAAATAAAATAAAGAAAAAAAAAATAAATAAAATGCATGTCGTCCTTCAACAATTTTAAGTATAAATTGAAACAAATAATATTAAGTGTAAATGTTTGAGTTGTAATTGTAATAATTCCCTCGAAGTTATACACCGTGAAGAATTCAGTAAAAAAATGCATTCAAATAAACCATTTAAACAGGTTACAAAGACAAAGCAACAGGAAAATAATGTACCACTTATAAATGACCAGCATATTAAGTAAATAGTTTGAAGGAATCCAATACATATATCGTTTAAAGCAATTTTTAAAAGGACTGTAATATATATAATCTATCCTTTGTGTTCTTGACCTATACTCCGTCTGAAGTTGGAGAGCAAAATATGGATGAGTGCCTGCTCATTGTTAAAGGCATGTTGGTGACCTTAAGATGGCGAAAAGCGTTTTCCTTTTACTTAACCCTACAATATATTTTAAGGGATTTTGTGCAATATACATTTATATTATATTCTTTTACTTGTTCATATGTGACAAAACATGACAAAAGTAAGTCGATGCTGAAGCCATGTATTTAGTTGCATGAAATGAAAAGAAAGGTATGTAAGGACAGCTACAGAATAACTAATAAAAGGTCAAATATTATCAAGCAATGAACAAATCAGGCTGAAGTCATTATCAATTGATATCAAGTTTAGCTATTCATGAATTCGGAAAAAAGGTTCAGACTATTTACCTTTAAAAGAACAAATAAAGGGATATGGAATAAATGTACATAGGACAAAATCCCTATAAATACTTGGTAAGATTAAGCAAATGCATAGAACAACGCTTTTATTGTTGTTCTTCATCTTGAAGTCACAATGATGCCTTCAACAAAGAGCAAACACTTCTACCTCATAGTAAGTTCAAGACGACCCCTAGCACTGGTTTGAGCGGAATTCATTGCTAGATGTCGAGCAACGCTTCATCCGTGACTCTCTGTTTCTTTGTTGTTTCCGATGTTGCCATTGTCCTTGGATTATTCGCTTTGGATTGACGGTTCGGTTCTCACTTACTTTTGTACCCATAGATACGAGACGTCAACAAAAATTAAATTTACTGGCAGTGTCCTTACAAGCTGTCCGATGAAAATTCTAACAGAAGACAATCTCAACAGCGGACTCATCGAAAAAGAAATAATAATAAAATCATAAAACATAGGTGGTCAGAATGACAATTTTATATTACAAAAACTAAAAATGCCAAAATTTAAAAGTATGATAGTGCATCCATATGATAAATTCCCTCAAGCACAAGTACACCATAACTGAACTGATATAGAGCATACATATCTCGCACGGAGAATCTTTTTTACGTACCCCACACTGCATGAGAGACAAACTCCCAACTTAAGTAAGCAATGAAGGGATATGGAGTAAATACACACGAGACAAAATCTCTACAAGTGCATGGTAAAACATATTTTAGCAATGGAACAACGCCCATAGTGAATGGAATGAATATGACTCTCAGATGATACAGTTTTCTTTAGACAAATTACTTAAACTTATACTGTAATAAATTGCATAGGAATTACTTATAAAAATTTTGGTGGAATGTTCTTCAAACTCAAAAATCAGATTTGGCTTTCTATCTCAATAAATAAGACAGAATTTCACTGCTGGAATCAAATATTTAGGAAGTCAAATCGTGTTTTTGTTTTCATTTTAGCAGTCATTAACTATAAGCCGTTATCTAACAATTTCAGTATAACATCAATTAAATATGAAAAACTTTGAGCTATTAAGAGTTATCGTAATAAGACAACAGAAAAAACTGTCTTCGAAATTTTTTCAAAGTGCATTCAAAGACAAACCAACGGATAACTAACAGTAAAATGAAGGTGATGTTAAGTCATATGTAAGTATTCAAGAATAGGGAACACTGTGAAATAATATGTTACGTTGTATATTATTTAACATTTATTGCAATATCATATACATTTTCTCGCTACCTTATACAAGAAATAAATGGACTGGAGTAAGTATCTACAGGACACTAATAAATGATTCAGGGTGTTCATCGCATAAAATGATGTAAAAGTTATGGGCTTTCCATTATGTAAAGACAACCATAGAATTACTAATACGACTCTCGAGATAATTCAAATATTATCAAATAAATGAACATTTCTCTATGTCCGTTGGGCAATCATGCTGAGGTCATCATGAGTTTATATTCAGTTTCGAAGCACTTCACTATCATGTATTGCACTCGATGGACGTCCTTGGTACTAGAGTTGGCTTCTTATTTCGATGTTTAGTTTTGAATTATGGACTCCCATATTGTTTGATTCTGATACTGCTGGTGAGAGGTTACTTCTTGAAACAGATGTACAGCATAATAAAGTTTACTGTTTATTTTGAAACTTTGGTATTTTTGTATTTCGGAGCAATATTAAAACTGATTTATCTATAAAAGTAACACTGTTATAAAAAAAAATAATATAATTATGTTACATGGAATACTATTTATATTTTAAGTAATCGTCAATATGATTACCACCTACAATTCTAACAACATATTGAAAAAAACTTAAGTCAATGAACATCATCATTAAGTGATCAAAAATTACTATGATTTTACAGATCACATGACAGATTTCTTTTTTTTTTTTTTGCATTTATAACTTTTGTGCACGTGTAGGAATTACTGCTTTTGAAAAAGATGTGTGTGATATGAGAAGCAATTATGTTAAGCTAATTTCTTTATTATTAAGGTGATTTTATAACCTCTCTATGTGATTAGTAATTTCCTCATTGTTGTTTTTTCTCCTTCACCTGAAGAAAGGTATACTACATGTTTAAATACTTTGAACAATATACCAAGAATACATTCAATTCTGTGACATTATTCCACTATTCATGGATTAATTGCTATCCTAACATGAAGACTGACAATGGGATGACACCTACGTGGCATTGGATTCTGCAGTTAGCAAAATGGTCATTGTGACGTATTATATCTCATAAGTGCAGATAAAATCGAAACATGAAGGCATGACAATGAGTAACGTTAATGGCATACACTTCTGATAATGACTGTTTTTATTACAGGTTATGGCCGACTGTTTTGAACTTGACTGCTTTTTGACTTATTTTGAATTTCACTGTTTTTAGAACAATTCTACACGATGACTGTTTGTCAGGTGACTAGAACTTATGTGCTTGTCCGAAAAACTTATCTTATTTTGAAAACCTGCATTATCTTAATTAAAAGTAAGCCATCCTCAAAAGCTCTGTCTTAAAAGATTTGGACTTTTCGTTCGGATTTATTGTTAGATTTTACACATCTTTTGACTTTTGTAATTTAACTTGCAGTAAAATATAAAACTACCTAAGTCGCATAAAAAACAGCAGATTTTCTTACAAGTGTTTCAAGGAGTAACAGCAGTATTTTTATCACGTATGGAAATCCCCAATCCACAAATATTCAGGAAGCAGTATTTAATACCAAAAATCTAATTATAAGAACATCATCTGAATGCAATACACGGAATGAAGCCTTACAATTTAAGGGGTGAGAATTTTGACATAAAAAAACATTAAATTTCTAAAAGAGTATACAAGATCAAATTTTCATGTCAGACAAATCTGATAACTTGGAATATACTCAAGAACATCTGTTCCACTGGTAAAAACTTTTATATAGTCATTTATTACCACACGATCGGTGCCTCCGAAAATTGACTCTGGTATTCACAAGCCAAACTTTGTAGTTCTTCGATGCTGGCACCTGATTTCGATGTATTTAGAAAATTTTGGCTTATGCTCTTTCATATCTGTTCATTCGGTATGCACTGAAGAGTAATTAGTTTTCAATATAGCCACCTGTATAAATTACAGTCATTGGTTCTATACCTCTGCTGTTGGACTTTTAGTCCCCGATGGTATTCGCCATCAAAGTAAACCGGTAATCCCTTGCGAGCCCGAACATTTACACTTATTACTAAAACAACTGATAAACGTCGTATATACACAATAAAAGCGTTGTCCCATTACTTTTGTTGTCATGTATTTGTAGAGACTTTGTCTCATGTGCATTTACTCCATAGCCCTTCATTGATTAAATGAAAGCTGAAATGTTTACCGTGTAACTAGCTTGACAGTAACTTCGGCATTTAGTTATTTAGATTTGAAAACTGATCTTGTCTTTGCACATTTAACATATCCCTTGGGTATCTTCATTTCTTTTTTTTAGTTTTCTTCGACATAAGCAACGATATAAACCAATGTTTGTAAGAATTTAATAAGCCTTATATAATTAAAATAACAATATCTACCCTAGAGAATTGAGTAATAAGATTTTCTACTTTGTGTAATTGTTAGTAATAAATTTTATTTGAAAATTTAGGTAAACAAACCATAAAAGACGTTCATAAGACAATGGTATCTGGTAAAATATCTCTTTGACACACATCTTGTTATACCTTTCAAAACTTCTACAGTTATACTATTGTATATTTGTTTAGGAATAGAGATAACGCACGCCATGTACGCCATGGAAACATAAATTGAAAAAAATGTAAATATAATAGTTCAACCCATCCGCACCTTATGTTTATTTCTTTAATATAATATAATATTTGTAATGCTGTGGCATAAGTATATTTATTCAAGATTATCCACGGTTTTTCTTTCCCCCATTACTCATTCTGGACTTGTTATCAAAACAAACACAGTCTGAAGAAGATTCGCAATTAACGCTCTAGGGAATGTTCTTTGATATTTTTCATTTTTACTAGAACACTGATAATAAAGTCATGAAATGGCAAATGTAAATTATTCATGAATACACAAATAACAGTATAGAATCGAATATAAAACTTAGAGTCAACATGCATATAAATTCTAATATTCATCAGTAATTTTCTTTATTAATATTAAAATAGATCAATACAGGTGTGAAAATCGAATGCGTAAATAAAATTGATTGTAGAATAAATACATGCAAATGTACTTTAATTTCGACATATATTGTCAAAAAATAACACAATATTAATTTTCTATTAAATATAAATATTTATCTTTTAAAGATATATCGTTTCAACTTTTTTAAATGTGATTAATATCTATGTATTTAAAGTAATCTAATTCATTGAAGTGCTGTAAAAATTTGGCACAAAATTGATAAAAGTATAACAAGCACTTACCTATATTTAAGGTGAGGTGTTGATCGCTAGCTGTCATCCATTGACAGAATGTCAACAATGCGAGCACTTTGCTCTTCATCTTATACTAATTAGTCGTTAAGTATAATCATCTTGTAGTTAAACGTATAAGCCATCCATTTCTAAACATCTTAGCGTTAATTTATTAATTGTAAAGTTTTTATCATACTGGAATCAGTCATGACAGTGTTTGTAATGATGATTTAAACAGGCGTATCTCACGGTCGATGTTTGGTCGATAGCAGCGCAGTCCGACATGTAGTCAGCTTGTTTGGATTATAATAATGAACTTTTATTTGTTAAAATAGGATGAAACACCAATCAGAATATTATACATTCAAATGGAATCAAGTGTCGGGAGATTATGTAATTAATTTATTGAATAGACGAATCAATGTATCATAAATAGATAGTCCATAACTTTCATGCATAATGGAATATATTGATAAACTTCAGCAAAACTGTTTATATTAATCTAGAGAAATACATTTTATCATAATAAATTATTTAGTTACATATTTCCACAAGGCTTTGTTTTAAATATACTTTTACCCGAAGTTCTATACCTTATTTACAATTAGTATGCATTATTGAAATTAAATATGTCAAAGAATTTATTCATAACAAAAGAGTGCCAAAATAATAATCAAAGTTTTAATTTACCTAAGATTCTTTCTATGTCCCCAACATATTTTTATAAGTCGACAATGTGTAAATGCTTAATGGCTATAAGTTATTCAATAAATTGGGTTCTAGTAATATAGCTACTTCGTTACTATAGCTACTTTAACATTTCAACAATTTTTGTCTCTGTATCAGCAGTAGTGGTCATCAATGTTGTGGAAATAATTATTGTGATATAGAATATTTTTGATGTAGGAAATACATCTGAGTTAATTGTTTATTTGGTAATGCCTCCAAACTGTTACATTTTTAGTTGACAAAGTGAATGTCATTGGTGCAATGTCCCTTATTGCAAGAGTCGAACTCCATGAGTAAAAAAAAAAAACAAATCAGGTGTGGAAACCACCGGAAAATTGTCGACCGCAATGGTCCTGAATTGGTACAGGCATTTCGAAAGAAATGGTGGGTTAAACCGGTCTTTCTATGGCATGCCAAACTCCCCTTTCATTGCTGTAGTGTCCGGTAGAAACTCAACAGCAATTGCTATTGAAAGGTTAGAAGAAATGATCATCCCAGTACTAAGTAAAAAAGAATCTTGAATCAGAGTTCGGACCGAAACTTCAAATTATTCCACAAGGGACTAATATCTATTAAAGAACCCTTTTAATGATTGTTTGAGACAGAATTTTTCGAAGCCTTTATTAATAAGGCGGTCACGGAGATAACTATTTCTAATGGGAAAGTCTGTATAATGTTTGTTAGCTCTCGCGTAACAAATCAACTGTAAAACATAGACTCCGTAAGCAGGAGACGCTAGAATATTACTGTCAATGTTTGGGAAATTAATAAATCATAATTAATAAATGACATTGATTTAAAACAACTTATAGTGAAAAACCAATTGCATGAATACAGTAATATTCTGTAAAAAATATTGTAGTGACATGAAATCAACCAGAAATAAAAATGTTTGTAATGAGAGCCAAGCTTCCTCCTTGTTAACACATTTAAGCAAACATTTAAGGGGCATATAAAACAGTTTCTTGTTATATTGTCCATTTCACAATTTTTAGATATATCTAAGAAGTAATGAAAAATAACAGGAAAAAGTGTGGTCACCGGTCTCGTTTCCATGGAAGTCGAAGTTATAGGTTTTTATTTTTTCAATGAAACCCGAGTTTTATTTATAAAATATAGAGATTTTCTTAGCTAAAGAAACAGAAAGTTTTAAAGAAAGGTATATAGATTAACAGATTTTTTTTTGTATGAGAAATTATGTTCTACTCCTATCAGTATTTTAAATAGATCGCAACCTTTTCCCATAAAAATGGATGAAAATGCCTAAGTTCCAATTCATTTTTTTTCAATATTTTTTAGACTTTTCATATTGTCGATTTAACGACATTTTGATATTGTTTCCTTCTAAAATATGTATTTAAAAATTGCAAAATAAAAAAGGTCATCGAGTCTGTTTTCGAGTAACACATAAATATAATTACTTTTCGATAACACTTACAAGTTTACATTTAAGTTTTTCCCGGATAAAATGGGGATTTCTTCGTGAATGAGGTAAGTAAGTAAGAAAGTAAGTAAATTCGTCATTAATTGAGGCTGACTCAATTTGATTGATTTGAGTTTCAACTGAGGCCCTTCAATCATTCCATCATTCCTTAGTAAATTTCATACATATTCATACAATGTCAATAATGCAAAAAACCACAAAACAAATATAATGCAATGTTGAATCAATAGTAAATAAATCTATACTTTATTTATTTATACAATATGATAAATCATTTATATAAATTATAAAAAGAAGAGGTTCTAAAATTGACCCTTGAGGAACACCCTACCAATATAGTTTATCAGATGGTATATTTCCACATCGAACTTCTTGTTTCCTTTTTGGATAAGATTTTATCCAATTCAAAGTAAGACCCTCATTGTAATAACAGTTTAATTTTTCAAAAGAACCAGGTCAAACCGTCGGAAGAAAACAATGAAATCGGTAGCCCTAGATATTATCTTTCCTTAACCTATTGGATACGCCCTTTAAAATTTACTTAACAATATATATATATACTATTTCTACCATACAGTCAAAAAAATACTGTAACGTAAACGTTGGAACAAAATATCTAAAATATAAGATAATGGTTTTTGATAGAAAAATAATCTTCCAATTGTGTATCGATATACATTGTAATATGTATAAAAAATTAAAGCAGTTCAAGTATTTTAGAACTAAAGTTTAAAAAGAAAAATGTTAAATTTTAAGATGTTTATGTTAAATATAAGTGTTAGGTTGTTTTCTAAAATGGTTTC
>MJUU01056512.1:55068-72546 GCA_002080025.1 Modiolus philippinarum
TATATATATATATATATATATATATATCTGTGTGTATGTATTGCTTTTGTATCCACTCTTCATGCAAACATTGAATAACTCAATTACTAACTCAACAGAAAAAATTCAGTATGAACGGTTAAATACATTGTTTCAGTCACATGTTGATAGGAAATCATTAAATATTTATTTCAGAATAATGATTATTGGCAACATTGTATTTTATCAGATATTAAATATCTATTTATAAAGCAACTTCAGCTAGAGTTAATAAAAGATTTTTTTAAACTCTGAAATACAAATAATAATAGGACAATACCTATCAATTACATTACAATTGATAATTTCTGTATCCTACATTTGATATTAGATAAACTTTGACATATATTCTTCGTGTTTAATCAAAAATGAATTTCAGATTAACATTTAGTAAAAAAGAACACATCTCATGATAGAATTACTTGTTGGAAATTGAATCAATTAATTATTAGTGAGTACATGAAGCTTTTCTCTACTTGTTGGCTTGTTTTTTGCCCGTCAGTATGTGATCGAATGCCATCACCTGCATCTGTTGTCAGTAATTCTTTAACCTTTCACATTTGGTTTCAGAACTGACAATGAATTTTTTTACTGACATGGTAGAAAGTATGGTGACAACTTGTTAAGAAAAAAGTTGAACATAGATGAAAACAATATGTTGTTTTAGCTTCATTGTCTTCTATGATAATGGTAAAGAAGGATAGATTTTTTTAACATATAACAAAATTCTTTATTGCACTATAATGCTGTTAGCAGACATTTATAGGGTAGAGCGATCCCCTATAAATTGTAATATAATGTATGGTATATACAACAATTATACTGCATTAACCTTATCGTCATTTAGTTAAGTAACAATTTATATATTTATGATAGAAAATCACACAGTTTAAATTATACAAGATGAAAAAAATATATTGATATAATGTATAAATATTACTTTTTATGAATAATTATGTTTTCTTCAGAAAGTATTTTATACGATCGAAATCGCCACATCATTTTGAAAATTCTTTTTTTTAATAGGTACAAACATCTAAAAAGGATAGATTTTATCGTGCCATAAAACCAGTTTAAACCATCATGTACCACACTGAAGAAAGTCTTTGAAAATTTGTTCACTTTATATTTATTTTATAGAGATCGTTGCACAATCTTCTAGATATTTACATATTTGTATGAAAAACGCATGAAAATGCCAATTTCTGCAATTACATATTAAAACACTATAAAATACAGTTCAATACCAATAATCATTTTCCTGCCCGTTTCAACGTTCAACGTATCTTCAGGAAAATATGCGACCTTCCCTGAAGATATGTTAAATATTGAAACCGTTGAATGAAATGTTTTAATTAATATGTAATTGCAAGAAATGAAATTGTCCTATTTCATTCACTTTTCCTATATTTTTACCCTGGTGGAAGAAATATATAACGTCAACTCATCCTACCTTTCTTTTGGATGACACACAAAGACTTCTCAGTTTCTGTGGTGGTCTGTGTATTTTCACTGCTATTTTATTTCATTTCATTTCATTTCATAGAGTAGATAAGAGTAGAGAAAACATTTAATATGGAACTTTGGATTTTTTTCCGGACCCTACCCATTTTGTGGGAAAGCCCGATGCAGGAAATTTCCTATTCATCTACAGTCTTGTACATACTGTCGAGAGTGCCTATATTTCGGAAGCAGTTTTCCGATCTTTAGATTCAAGTTGCACTGACGAGATGTAAATCATCGAAATGGGGCCTTACCTGCGACATTACAACTGAAATGCAGTTTTACGTGTCACCCAAATTGTAATGGTCAAATTCCGCAGTGGAAAGATGATCTCGATAATATCACATCCTAAAACTCTAACTCAGTTGGTCCTTGACTTTATACGCATATAATTTATTTTTTCAAGACTTACATACTTACACTGAGGAAATTATAAGATTTCCAAGTTTGTCGCTATTTTTAGACGTTATATACGATTTTACACGTGTGGTATTTTCTTTGTTAAGAAGATGCTTGTAGCATATTCCGCCCCTTAGAATCTTCCTAAATTTTGCTGAAACTAATGAGTATCTCCCTCATGCAGAGCTCTTTCCATTAGCTAATTTTGGCTCTACCTTAAGAACATATTGGTTATTTGTTCTCTATCAGTTTTTGAACATTTTTGAATTAATATCTTCCCAACGTTTAGATTTTATCTGCACTGAAGGGACAGTAGTTGTCGAAATGCGCATATGCAGAAAATAAATTCACAGTAACTTCGGTATTGAGTTTTTAGCAGAGTTTTTGGAATTGTCGATTGAAAAAAAAAAGAAAAAAAAAGAAAAAAAGAAAGAATAAAGTCAACTCCTCCTGCCTTTCTTTAGGATGATATACAAAGCCTTCTCAGTTTCCGTGTTGGTCTGTGTATTCTTCCCGCTTATTTATTTCATTTCATAGAGTAGCGCAGAGTAAAATAAAGAAAATATTTAATATTGAACTTTTAGTTTATTTGCTTGACCCTATCCATTTTGTGGGAAAGCCCGGTGCAGGATAAAAACCTCCTTCGAAAGGATATGATGAATAAAATTTTTAAAAATTAAAATTGTTTTGGCAATTTTTATAGACTGAGTTTAAACCGCAGACTATGCATCTAAGTTTTCAACCCTTAAATATGCTAAAATTCATTAAAATTGTGATTCACAAAATAAAAACTCCTTCAAAAGGATTGTATGAAGAAAAATTTTCAAAAAACTCAATTGTTTTGGTCATTTTTAAAGATTGAGTTTAAACCCCACACCAAAAATCTAATTTTTCAACCAAAAGAATGCTTAAATTTATCAAAATTGTGCTTCGCAAAATATAAAACTCCTTCGAAAGGATATGATGAATAAAATTTTCAAAAAAATTGAATTGTTTTGGTCATTTCTACAGACTGAGTTTAAACAGCAGACTAAAAATCTAACTTTTCAAGCCTTCAAAATGTTAAAATTCATTAAAGGTGTGTTTCGCAAAAGATAAAACTCCTCCGTAAGGATATGACGAATAAAATTTTCAAAAAATTTCAATTGCTTTGGTCATTTTTAAGGATAGAGTTTAAATACCAGACTAACAATCTAACATATGTTAAAATTCATTAAAATTGTGTTTCCCAAAAGATAAAACTCCTTCGAAAGGATATGATGAAAAGTTTTTTTTTAAATATTTCCATTGTTTTGGTCATTTTTATAGACACAGTTTAAACCGCACACTAAGAATCTGACTTTTCAACCCTTAAGTATGCTAAAATTAATTTAAATTGTATTTCGCAAAAGATAAAACTCCTTCGGAAGGATATGATGAATAAAATTTTTAAAATATTTCAATTGTTTTGGTCATTTTTATAGACAGAGTTTAAACGCCACACTAAAAATCTAACTTTTCATACCTTAAATATGTAAAAATTCATTGAAATTGTGTTTCGCAAAAGATAAAACTCCTTTGAAAGAATATGATGAATAAAATTTTCAAAAAATTTCAATTGTTTTGGTCATTTTTATAGACAGAGTTTAAACCGCAGACTTAAATCTAACTATTAAGCCTTTAATATGTTAAAATTCATTAAAATTGTGTTTCGCAAAAGATAAAACGTTTTCGAAAGGATATGATGAATAGAATTTGTAAAATATTTCAATTGTTTTGGTCATTTTTATAGACAGAGTTTAAACCGCACTCTAAAAATCTAACTTTTCAAGACTTAAATATGTCAAAATTCATTGAAATTATGTTGTGCAAAATATAAAACTGCTTTGGAGGAATATGATCAATAAAATTTGCAAAAAATATTGTTTTGGTCATTTTCAAAGATCGAGTCTTAAACGCAGACTTGTATTATGCAGTTTAGATGCCCAGTTCTCATTCACAAATACATGTAAACTATTTAAATTGGAACAAAATACAGCATTCGTTTATTCGTCTTTATATTCGAAAAAGATGTATCTTACAAACTGGAAACACACAAGAATAATATTATGTTTATTCGTTTTGCCTTAAAATTCCAAATATTTACGTATCCGTCATACGTGATTTACTGATTGATACAACACGTAATTGACGGATGCGATCAGTAAAATACGTTTACATCCGTAAAATACGTTTACATCCGTAAAATACGTACACATCCGTTATTCATGGATCCGTCATCGATCAGTGAAAAATCAGTCATCAATCAGTCAAAAATCCGTCATCAATCAGTCAACAATCCGTCAATAAGTAACGGCTACTGATACAAGGACTGTACTTCCGATAGTGAGAAAATTTCGGCAGCGGTTTTCCAATCTTTAGATTCAAGTTGCTCTGATGAGATGTAAATCATCGAAATAGGGCCTAATCTACGACATTAAAATTGAAATAGAGTTTTGCATGTCACCAAAATTGTAATGGTCAAATTTCTGAGTGGAAAGGTTATCTCGATAATATCTCACCCTAAAACTCTAACTCAGTTGGCCCTTGACTTTAAACGCATCCAAGTTAAAATGTTCCTACTTATCAAATTAAAAACGTGACCATCAACGAAAATAATATCTGTGATTTTATGTTTGCACCAATTCGGTTTAAACAAAACCGAAAAAGATCGGCAAACGAATACCGAAGCAAGAATGAGAAAAAGGGGAATTCTAAAATCATAAATCCAAAATTACGGCAACTCATATCCAACATGAATTGAGATAGCATGATAAACACAAATCAAAACTAAACGACGCTGTCGGCTAACGTCACAGTTTTTATTATGACGTCATTATATTTAAAAGGACGAATTCAGACAGCGTTAATAAGACAAATTAAATAAAGCGATGATTAAAGTAATTTTGGCAATGTATTGTCTGTTTTTATAAATCTTTCGGTATTTTGTCTTCCACGTGTACCCGGCACCTGAATCGGTTTTCATGATCTTCGGCTGCAGAGCTATCCGATGGTGGATAGAGGAATACCCTGTCTATGCGGGGTAGTCAGGTAATAAATACGGACAGTCTGACCGCGAACCATTGTAGCTAAACTATATGTAGGCAAACGCCAAGCTCTATGCAGAATAAAGGCCCTTTTATATTTTTCTAAGGAGAGTTGACTCACTTGGAGTCGTACAGAAGGCTAAATTTACTGCCCTTATCAATTTCCAACCTTTTCCAGTGACAATCAATATTTGTTGCCCTTTTTGTCCCTTCCGCCTTTATTTCTTTCTTTTTACAAAATACCGAAGCTGTAAATTTCCTTTTTGCATACGACCATTTCTTCAGTGCAGATAAGAGGATTGGAAATTCAGGAGTCGAAATATATATAAAAGCTGATAGA
The DNA here is from genome assembly GCA_002080025.1 of Modiolus philippinarum. Taxonomy (NCBI): domain Eukaryota; kingdom Metazoa; phylum Mollusca; class Bivalvia; order Mytilida; family Modiolidae; genus Modiolus; species Modiolus philippinarum. The sequence continues at coordinate 60,394 of MJUU01056512.1, forward strand.
GAACAAATAATCATGCTAAGGACAGAGCATTTCATGAGGGAGATACCGCTTAGTTTTAAACAGATTTGCTATTTCCAAAGAAAATAGGTTTTCGGGCCAGCAACGAATTACTGGACTACTGGGTTGGTTAATACCCTCGAGGACTAACACTCCACCAGCAGTCGTATCGACCCAGTAGTAATAAAGAACAAAATGATTAAGTTATTGTAAATTAACTTTCTGCATATGACCATTTCGACAACTTGTGTCTCTTCAATGCGCATAAAATCAAAACATTAGAAATCAAAGTATCGAAAGATTATGTAAAAGCTGATGGAGATCAAATAATTAAAAATGTCTAAATTATGAGCCAAAATATCAGCTAATGCCAGAGCTATGAATGCGGAAGATACTCCTTAGTTTTTAACAAAATTTATTATTTTCGATATTGAAATTTCCAAATAAAAACGGTTTTTCGGGTTAGCACTGAAGTACTGGACTACAAGATTGGTTAATATCCTCGTGGACTAATAGTCAACCAGCAATTACATCGACCCAGTGGTAATAAATAACAAAATACCGAAGTTACTACCAACATACTTTCTGCACATGGCCATTTCTACAACTTACGTCTCTTCAGTGCAAATGAAATTAAAGGATTTGGAAGATTGATTGATTTATTAGTTAGAATTCAACGTCCTTTTAGCAATATTTCAGCAATATCAGGATGAAAACAATTTAATTAATCGATGTCTGGATTTCCAGTATTTTGATTTCATCTGCACTGAAGAGAAATAAGGCGTCAAAATGGTCGATCTACAGAAAAAAAATTACAGTAACTTCATTTTTTAACAGTTTAAAATCCAAGCATATTAACCTGTAATAATGTAAGGCACATTTTAAATCCTTTTCAACCAAGAACCTCTCGGAACATTTTTGTGATGTAGTAAGACCCCACCTGAATAATCATTTTTATTATCTTCATAAATAATGTTCTGGAGGTCCTCAACAAAAGATACTCATTTTATTCAGATTCTACAAAAATCTGGCTGTCAGCCAATAAAATCGGTTACTGAACAATATCTTAACATTCTTTTATTATTTCCTGTGAAATTGTTCTTAAAAATTCCTCTTTTAGGAAAAAAATACACAATATTATTAGGGACACTTTCAGAGATTATTGTTGGGAAAAGTCTCTTTCAAATTAAAGACTAAAGACAAAGTTAGGGTTATTTAGAGTACTTTTTTGTACTCGAAAAGGGCTCATTCTTGAAGGCCTCATGTTGACTTCAAGATGAAGGACAACAATAAAAGCGTTGTTCTATTGCATGGTTTTACCATGTATTTGTATAGACTTTGTCTAATGTGCATTTGCTCTCTATCCCTTCATTGATTTTTCAATTTAGGCATTTTGTTGCTTCCCTCAGGCCACAAAATAGAAATAAAGAGTCTTATTTTTTCCCACGATTTATTTTTTACTTCATCAAGAGGCATAACCTAAATTATCATAGGAATTCTTATGTACCTCTTTTTCGTGACGGGTAGGTCTGAGATAGATAACAGAATATCTAAGTTAAAGTTAGAGGATTGAATGAGTATAAACTATTGATGTGATTTTTAGCTCAACAACAACAAGCAGACAAGGGGTCGTTTTTTATCAGTTAATTTACTTTTTTCGGTTGCTGATCTTCCAAATGTATTTATTTGATCTACACCGAAGAGACATAGAGTGTTTAAGTGGTCAACTTCGAAAGTAAATTTATAGTTACTTCGGTATTAATTCATTTAATTTATAAGAAGTTGACATCAGCAAGAGACAGAAAAGTTATGTAATATAGAAAGTTTTCCAGACATCGGCAATCCGACGAAAAAGGTAAAAAACCTTACAGACTTTCTCATTTTGCACAGTTATCTCCATGACCGGCCTCAATGATCAAGGTCTCAAACAATTCCAATAAGAACATTAAAAAAGTTCATTGATGGACACAAGTCCCTTGTGGAAACGTTTCGGTCCGAGCTGTGATTCAAAATTCATTTTTTACTAAGCACTGCAATGAACATTTCCTTTCGGTGTCCATGATCTCTTTCAAAGGCAATTAGTGTTGATTTGCTACCAGACTTGACTGCAATGGCATTGAACCGGTTTAACTTGAAATACACGTGCCAGGGACATAGCCGTTGATAGTTTCTGGTGGTTTTACACCTGCATTTTTCTTTTCCCTTTCGATTTTAGCTCTTGACAATTCTGTCCGGTAATTTTTTATAACCCTGATTTCCTTCTTTCACCTTTACTGCAATTACATTACATGTATTTGTGCAAAGAGATGTACATGGAAGATAACGTACTAATTTTTTCGAATCTAATTCAAAAGTTGAATATTTTACGAAAGGATATGGAGTAAATGAACATGAGACCATAACACATATGTTAACTCCAACTACAATAATTTTAATGAGCTGTATGGCCATTTCGGAAATTTATTCCTCATCAGCAGCACTAGAACCCAAACAAAGGAAATCCATAATTTCAAAAAATGTTAAAATGCATAAAACCAAACGAAATCCGAATAGTCAGTAATATCAAATATAGCTAAGGACAAAACTACAATGGTGGGAGTTAATCCTTCGGTTTTAGAATTTACATAAATTTAGATAATAGTAATTGAACAAAGTGTACACATGAGATATTATCTCATGCACAAGTACACCATATCTAAGAAAAATAAAGAGCATACATCTCTACCACGGGGAATTGTTTCATAACCTCTTTATGAAAGGGCTCAAATTGTAATAAAGTATTCTACAGATGTGAAGGTTTGAAGATTGCTCTATATTTCATACAACATTTGACATAAAGGAAAGTCACACATGAATGTAAAAACACAATTGGTAATACCCGGTCTCCTTATTTCGTATGTATGTAATTAGTTATCCTCTTGATCAATCAATGTATCTGATGTAAAAGAATGGATAACAGGAAACACCCACAATGGCTGAAATTTATAATTACATGCCACAATCTGTCATGGAACTACACATGAAAAACACGAATAAGACAAGAGACAAACGTAGAAAACAATAGGAACTTGGGACAGCCGGACTTGGTACCGGCACTAGCAAAAGCCAGCGGTAGGGTTAAACCGGTTTATGGGCACCCAAACCTCCCCTTTATCTGTCCCGTTTCCCTATAGTATAAGAAACTGAGTATTAATTAAGCACTTGAATCTTAAATCTTTAACAATTCCTGTGTACTGTGATTTTTTTTAAATGTTTAAGAAACGTTTAAAAAGTGTTTTTTACAAAAAAAAATCGAAGTTCAAAGACATTGCCAAAACAAGAACACAAAACAATGACGTTAGACAGATACAAAGCACAGAAAAAAAAAAAAAAAACAGAACAGTGAAAACCAAGGGACTCACAATGTGAACTCCAATTACACTGAGAGTGACATTAGGTGCTCCGGAAGTGTAAGCATGTCTTTCTGTGTTAAACAGCATCCTTCACACTGTAAGCAAGTCAATCTAGGAAAAAGTCAAAATCTGTATAGTCAAATCCAGGAGGACGTGACTCTAGCTAAAAATGTCCGCTTTCATTTGGAATACTTCTGCACTGAAGAGACATAAGTTGTCGAAATGCGCATATGCAGAAAATATATTCACAGTAACTTCGGTATTTAGTTATTTTGACACATTTAGAATAATTATTTCATGGTCATAAAAATGATTTCATTTATTGTATGTAAGGGCTTGGTTGGACATCTTTAAACATCTTCCAAAAATTGTATTTTGAAATGGAAATTACAATAAACTGAGAGCAAGCTTAAATCAAAGTAATCTTAACTAAAATTTGTTTTAGAAACGTGTTGATGCCAACGTTATTTTGTCGAAAAAACCTCCCCAAAAACATTTTTGTTAAAATAATTAAATGTCTACATTTTCCAAGTTTTCATTTTTTTTATGACGTCTCTGTGACTTAACCTTCAATAATAAAGATAGATTAAAAAAAACACCAGTCAAATAAGCAATAAAAAACAGACAATAAAAGTAACCAAAATTGGCTTGGTACCGGTACATGACAGATAATTCAAGGAGTTATTCGTTATATTGACATTAAGTTCTTTTGTGAATTAAAATCCACATGCAATATTGGTGCTTCATTTTTCCACATGCGTAATGAAGTTCCATCTGTTGCTTCAATTTCCACTTTCAATTCGTCAACCTAGATATTAAATGAATCTGTTGCTGACTTTTTCCTTTTTTACTTGTCACTGAGAAAATAACTTTAGATCAACAGATAATTAGAACTTCAGAGATCTCATATCATTTTGTTAAATTACTTAAAGGACTCATTTCCATACTGATGCTTTATTTGGAGGGTAAGGAATTTCATCCCCCGAGGAAAGATGCTATAACATATAAATTGATAGGAGGAAAATTTGATATTGATCCTTCAGTGAATTTAATCTGTTCAGTAATGGTAAAGAAACCGTTAGCAAAATACATGACGGTCTTCATACAGTATGAACTAGAACAATTAATTGATTCAAATTTTAAAATTACAGTGTATAAAATGTTAGTAAATAAAAAGCCTAAGAGCAACACAATCTGTGGCATATTTTTATTGATTTTTTTTGAAAGTTATTATTTTTTAACAATATAACTAGATATAGAAATTGGTTGGTTAAAGTGTCAATTGGAATCACGATACTTCTTATCAAGATTGCCTCTTCATCTTGAAATGTTGTATCCCCATATTTGCAGCCTCCATACATTGTCATGTTTTATTACATTTTTACCTTTTTCGTCGGATTGCCGATAAATTAAATGAATAAATACCGAAGTAACTGTAAATTTACTTTCGAAGTTGACCACTTAAACACCCTATGTCTCTTCGGTGTAGATCAAATAAATACATTTGGAAGATCAGCAACAGAAAAAAGTAAATAAACTGATAAAAAACGACCCCTTGTCTGCTTGTTGTTGTTGAGCTAATAAGTCACATCAATAGTATTATACTCATTTAATCCTTTAACTTTAACTTAAGTATTTTGTTATTAATCTCAGACCTACCTGTCACGAAAAAGAGGTACATAAGAATTCCTATGATAATTTAGGTTATGCCTCTCACATATCACCATGAAACATACATTCTGTAAGCAAAATTGAAATATTTCTCTCCATGTTGGGTAAATTGAGAATTTTGAAATAAAATTCGTCCCTTTTGTCTTAAAAGTGAATACGGAGTTGACCGTTTTCGTCCAATTCCAGTTAAAGTCCAAACTAACAGGTATCTGTGGAGTCCTTTATCTCTAATTCTGGTGGATATATTGATGGGATCCATTCAGGAAAAGATGAGCTTTTAATTAAAAATCATAATTATTGTATTGTGTTCAGCCAAGTGTCACGATAAAACAGTCTACAGTATAGACTGTGAAGCATTTGGAAAAAAAAAACTGGATGAATTGGTCATACTTCTGAAAGCCGGATGAAAATTAAAAAAAATGATATGATGGTAAAGTCGAATTTATACAGTTAGAACACATCTATCTGATATCATATTAGAGAGACAATGTGACTGGAGTTTGCTGATGGAGGGATTATTCTGATAGAGCCGTACCAGGATGCCATTACTACTATTTATTTGAATAATTGTTAATGATATTTATATACAAATTACAAACCAATCTTTACCAATTAAAATGGCAAATCTTGCTTCTCTTTCATAGAAATCCGTTCAATAAGATCGAGTCATGTTTCATGCAATGTTATACAATTGGATTGGAAAATTAAAAGACAGTTGATGTTGTAGAAAAAGTCATTCACACAATGAATTGGGAAACAAAACCAAAGAGACAGCTGATATATCATATCTTATAATCTAAAGTGTTTCCACAAATAACATTCATCAATCGCTTACCAGGAAATAAAAACGTCAATAATATCACTTATCTACAGTTAAAGCTGTATTGACACATGACAAAGAGCTGTAAATTACTTTAAGAAACTAAGCTGTATTTTTTGTTCAAAACTCTTTGAATCCTCGTTTATGGATGTAGACTGAAAAGCTATCATTTGTTTTTTTTCAGTTTATCAGTCGGTAGCGAGTCAGATCTGAAATTCAATGCAAAAAAAAAAAAAAAAAATCATGAAGTCAGAACAATTAAAATGAAAAACCAATGTAAAGAGTGCTTAAATACTAAACGATTAAAAGATTTATAATTTCGAGCTTTTTGTTTTAAAAATGTGATGATTTAAAGTATAAATTGGAACTATTCAATAATTGGATGAGAAATTGAAATGCCAAATTGAGGGTGTTTAGAGCATTTTGCTGACTTGAAATTCGCTTATCTGAAACACATTAATCTAATAAAGGTACGAAATATGATACAACTAATAAGCAGAATCTCTTCAATGCAAAGCTCTGTCCTTAGCCGACTTTCTTCTTTTGATTTATTATGATTTTTATCTGCAACGAAATTCAAGGAAGACTAGAATACCGATATTCAAGGTTCATTAATTCACTATTCATGATTATATGGACGTCATAATGTTTGACACCGGTATGTGGACATTATTGGTTCCTCCTGCTATAAAAATATCCTCTATCATCATATTGCACAATGTTAAAATCGTAGCAAGGAACAAGTCAAGTTTGACCATAGAGATGAAGCGATTCAATGCAAGATGATAACAGGCCAATCACAAGTTGCGACACTGGCCATTTGGAATTTGAATTCATCATGTTTGTGATAAATTCTAGTTGTAACTCATCCGTCATTAAATGATTTCCAGTTGACAGAGAAATAGAAATAGATGCTATTGAGTGAAAGAACATTATCAATAAAGCAAAAGGTGAAATTAAGGAAATGGGCACTGTGCCTTGCCTTTTATGTTTTGTTCGGCTCCATAAGAATGCAGTAATAGACTTTCAAGTGAGGGAGCAGAATTTTGGTACCCACTCCAATACGGATTTTGTCCTGAACAATTAACCCATAAAACTCGACAAATATATATTGTCGATAAAAATGTAGCATGTCGGTGACGTCGTCATCAGTATATTTTTGACCTGGTAAACAGATTTAAGGTGTCTCCGTGGTATTAGTCCGCCATTTTTGTTTTGTACTTCTTCATTGAAGTTTCATATATTTTGAAATTTAACAAAATAGTTATTTAAAATGTAGACAAAGTATTTGAATTTTTCTATTCCTTATCCATTTTACAACATTTTCATTTTAAAAACTTTGAACTAAAACACATGCGCTTTAATTTTGTAGCTAGATAAACAGAACACAGATATAAAGCAAGGGAGATAATTTGAAAAAAAAATTCATATATATATCACTACAGAAATTATCATTTCACAATGTATCTCGCTTATTTCAACGTTGACCCCTAATTTTTATTTTTTATATGTAAACAATATAAAGAGTTTAAAACACATTCAAAGTATAGTCAAAATTCACACTAAGTTGAGGTAGTGCTACAATAGATTAAATTATGATTTATATAGATTCAATAGTAAAGATAATCCTAATTGTGTTTGTGGTGCAAATTGTGAACATCCTTATCACTACTTTCTAGAATGCTCACTTTATGACAATATCCGACAAAACTTATTTCTAATAATAAGAATATATGGAAATATTGACCTTGATATGATTCTTTTTGGAAATGCAGATCTTACTTTTGATCAAAATGCTGATATTTTTAGAGCAGTCCAATGTTATATTTACAATAGTCATAGATTTGATTGATTGTTGCAGATTCTTCTTAACCTTTCCTTCTTATTTATCCTTTTTTTTATTTCATTCAACCAATATTGTCATTATTAATCGTTTGATATCATTATTTAATAATATCAAAAATGTACTGACACTGTGAAAATAATTTATGAGAATTATGTTTTTGTGTACCTGATATTTGATTATTATCTTTTGTTACTCTTTCTATTCTTATCAATATTTATTAATGTATATTGTATCTAGATTGCTGCTATATTGTATAATATTTGTTATGTTGTAACTTGTAGGAAGAGGGCTTTAAATAATGTTGTTATAACTTGTGCCCGATCCCTTTGCTTTATTTGCAATAAAATATGTTTAATTCAATAATTCAATTATAGTCATTTTCCTTATCATTTCTATGTAAAATCCCATAATTTTCAGCTTCAGTTTTTTTAGCTTAAATGCACGGTGACCCCCTAATTTTATTTTATATTTTGAACAATAATACTATTATGTTTCTTTACAGAAAATTTCACAAAATTCTATAATAGGAAATTAATACCCTGCTGACACCTTAATCTATCTATGAGTAGTGAACGCCGAATAGAGGTATGCAGACGGTTGAAAAATCTTAATTATTGTTCTACATCGGACTGGCCTCTGCTAGAGTATAAGGAAACGGAGTACCGGTATATCAAAACTCGAGTCCCACAAGAGATTTTTCTAATACAGCTATGAGAAAGTAGATGGAAATTTGCACATGAACTCCTCAAGGAGTGCGACCGAGTGCGTCGACAGGGTTGGCCTTTCTACACCGTTCAGACATAAGTTGTCGAAATGGGAATTTGCAGAAATCAAATTCTTTGCAATTGCAGGTTGTTTCATTTTTTATGCACAGTTTACAGAGAAAACAATATACAATTGTTGCCTTCATACAAGATGAACATCAAAAGTTGTCAAACCGCGTGAAGTTGTTTTCAGAAAAAAATAACTAGCCCAGACTTTTAATTTCAGCTTCAGATATATAGACGATGTACTTTCTCTTAATAACCCAAGATTTAAAGAATATTTCCATCGCATCTATCCCAGTGAACTTGAAATTAAAGAGACAACCGATACACCCGATTGCTTCATACCTTGACCTTTTGTTATACATTGACGATTATTGACGTCTGAAATCTAGATTATATGACAAACGTGATGATTTTGACTTTCCAGTTGTGAACTTTCCCTTTCTCTGCAGCAATATACCTACATCCCCAGCATATGGAGTATATATTTCACAATTAATTCGTAACTGTAGAGTGTGCAGTACATACAGTGACAAAAGCACTGTCACAAAAACTGCTGAGTCAGGGATATGTTCAGCCGTTGTTACTTTCGTCCCTTCAGAAATTCTATGGCCGTCAACACGACATCATAGATAGATATGAAATGTCAGTGTCACAAATGAAAACTGACATTTTCAGCTAGATTCACGTCTTCCCGGATTTGACATTACCGGTTTTGACTTTACCCTGGATTGACCCACTGACAGTGTGGCGGGTGCTGTATACAAAGCAGGACATGCTTACCCTTCCGGACCACCTGATGTCGCTCTCGGTTTTTATGGGAGTTCACACTGTCAGTGCTTTACTTTTTTGTGTTGTCTTGTTAAATTTTAGTTTTGTCTTCGTCAGTGATGTTTGTGGTACCGATATGTCCCTGTCCATGTTTGACTCTAAAGTGATTACAAAAGCTTTTCAAAATATCACCTTGGTACTGTTTGAGGGTTAGAGAAGTTACATGTACCATGGCTCTCAATTGGTTTTGTTTCGGATTAGAAAATGACAATAACCAATCAGTAACCTAACAGATCTTTCAAAACATATGCCTCATTGACCGTGTGAAGGGTGTTGTATACAGAGCAGGACATGCTTACCCTTCCGGAGCACCTGATGTCACTCTGTTTTTTGAGCGTTCACACCGTAAGTGCTTTATTTTTTTGTTTTGTATATGTAATGTTCATGTGTTTTGTGGGCATGTAAGTGTCTTTGGTCTTTCGTCTTCTGATGTTCTTGCTTTTGCCTTGTCTCTGGACTTTGATTTATGTATTCTTGTGCTTTGTTCCTTCGGTATTCTACTGCCGTTGTTTTTTTCCCGAGGGAAAAACAACTTCACAAGGTTTGATGTTCACCACATATGAAGGCAATAATGGTTTTATGATACCGAAACTAAAATATAAAAGACGTGATATAATTTTTCAAAACTTAGTATTAAATGAAAATTAACTGTTTTGAGATAGGAAATAATTATTCTTAGGTTTGGCATGTTAACGTTTTGCGTAAGATAATCAGATCTATTACAAAATACTCTCTTTCTGTATATTATTTAAATTATCAAAATGTGGCTCATAACAAACTCACGGGGCATAATCTGCTCATAAAAAAATGTTGGTGAATTCGCGAATACGTAAGAATATTTTGGGTGGAAAGGAATGTTCCATATAAAAATCGTTTTTATTTTCTAAATCAAGCAAACAAACAAATATAACTATGCGCATTCTACGGACAATTTGATTTTGAAACGAACTGACCATACCAGGGTTTTCAAGTTCCATTGGTTTAAGCTTGAAGCGTGCACAAAAGTGACATTGGTCCATTTAAAAGCTGAAGACGACTACATAATTCACTGTTGTAGAAAGCTACAGCCAGTGGAGGGATGAAAAATACATGTAATGCTCTTTTGTTGACCGAAAATACGAATTAAAACAGTTTAAATGGAGTTAAAGTCGTTATATAATTAAATTAAATAATTAAATAATTCAAGTTTCGCTAGAGGTAGTAAAATTTCGATTTTCAAAATGCGAGCTTTAGCGAGAGTGTTAAAATCGAAATTTTTTCATCGAGAGTGAAGCACGACTTTTCTGAATAAGACTAGAGTGCTTTTCTCCAATAAAATGTCTCTTAAAAACTCGAAAAATATCCTGGGAAAATACTACTTTAAATGTCCATTCTTCCGTCCAATACAGAAATAAATAAATAATTGTAATTCTTCTGGTTATTGTTATTTTGGAAGGCCTTTCGCTGTAATATCTTCATTCTTTTTGGTCCGCTGCAACTGCTGTGAAAACTACAAGACATATAATTTCATTTTTTTGTGTGATATACACATTCCACAAGTGCATACGACTTTTTCAACTTAAAATAGATAAATTTTGTAATTTTAAAACGCAAAACGTTTACTATCTAAATAGAAAATGTCATGTCTCAATGACAGTCTCATTAGATACAGTTGTGAGAATGTGTTTCTTCAATGATCAGAGGACGATACTTCACACCATCATGACCATGGTGATACATAGCTCTTCCTCCCTCAGATTATTAGCCCTACAACACCGTTTCCTCCAGATTGGATTGACCACGCCCTCTGATATGTTTACACACGCTATGTCGCGCCATTCTTTTAACACAACATAACGTTTTGTATCATTACACCGTATACTAGACAGTATTTCTTAGGTATTCGAGGGATAGAAATTAATATAGATGTGGGATAATGAAGTCAGGGCCGCATACCAATATATTTTCAGTAAGAATTTCTCCTAATCGGCATGTCATAGAGACCTGGAACCTTCACCATTGCAGTGAACTTTATAATTTTCAAAGTCAACATTTAAAATATATCGGCAAAGGAGTAACGAAGCAAAAAAATTGAGGTGGAAATTCTTAAATAATCGAAAAATGAAATATTCGACGAAACGTGTAGTCTTTGAGTTTTAGCTTGAAAAAGAATGTACAAAATGCTGCCTCCGTTGTTGTTGTCGATGTCTTCATCAATATCAAAACAAATATCATCAGCAGTGACATTACAAAATAAAATTATTCTCAGATATGTCTCTGGTTCCTATAATGACCAAAGATAGGATGTTTTATCTGTTTCGGAGGAATCTTTGTTCTTCTCAAGATCCACTTTCTTGTAGTGAATGCAAGTATTAGCGAACTCTTTAAAATGTTTGTCGTTGTATGGACTGACAACTGTTGTTGATCATAAGACCTTTGATATGCAACTTGATCAATAAACTAAACTGCTCATGAGACTTATGTTATGTTTCAAAGACCAATGATGTGCTTCTAAAACCTTTGATATGGATCTAAGACCAAATGAATTGCTTTCTATACCTATGATATGGCATAAAAGTCCTGTCCTTGATAAACTGGAGTTTTCTATGTATCGTGTGCGTTTTTGTCGCATGTACATTCACTCCATATCCTTTAATTTTTCCTATTTGCTGCAGAGTTTGTCTCTAGTGCTGCTTGGAGTCAGTAGAAAGTCTCCCCGTGCTTGAGATGTATGCTCTTATAATATTATAGTTATGGCTTGTTTGTCCGTGTGAGAATTTCTCATACATTTACTAATTCATTTATTTATTTCAATTTGGCTGTTCAATATTTTCATTGTTTTTACTAAAA